>VZTD01005399.1:1056657-1179176 GCA_013397725.1 Rhagologus leucostigma | reverse complement strand
TGCTTTAATTGCTGCTTATATGTTTTTATAACAGTTTTTTCCACCTTATCAAAACACCAAGTAAAACTCTAGTATGCAGGAAATTCTTTGACGTTTTGGATTCTCCCCTGCAAAATTTCCCTCTCCCCAAGCATCTGTATACATTAGATGCAGCTACAGATACTCTAAAGCATGGTTTTAATAAACTGAGATACATATCAAGGACCTGGTTTAACAGTATTTCAAGATTTAATGCTTCTGCCTCCTTGTGGCAGATGCTGGCATGAGCATCTCTCCAGAGCTGGTTGAGCTGCAAATGCATCTGTCAGCTCTGAAACGCACAGACGTTGGCTTTCCTATAAAATCATCAAAAAGCAGATTATAGTTAATATTTTAACTGAGTGAGAAACCACAAGAAGTTGCCAGACAAAAAGAAACAGGAAAAAATTCACTGGAAAATTTGTGGTGTTCCTGCCTCTTCCTGAACTAATGGCTATTTAGCAAATCTCTTCAGGCACCAGCTCAGGGGAAAGCAAAGCTGAGCTGGGCCCTGGTACCCATCTAGTGGCCTTAGCAAGCTGAGCCATCAGGAGCTGGTGGCTTTGATGTGGAAAGCATTAAGTTGCTTGAGACTCGGTCTGTGCGATGCTTACTTGTCTTTTTGGGACACTGACACAAATACAATATGCCATGGTGATGGATTACTGTCCCACTGCAGCAGAAGCTGGAAAAGCTGACCTGCCCTACATGTGAAAAATATTCTCTATACCCAAGAACAGCCTTCACCTTTAGATCACAATAACACACGTTTAAGTAACAACAGAACAGCTGTAACAGTTCAGAGTAAATGTCCAGGTGGGTCCTGTACTCCTCCAGTCCTGAGATTAGCAACTGCTCCAGGAAAAGGTGCAAAACAAGATTCAAGCATGGAGTTGTACTGCTCCAGAGAGAGCAATTCTGTCTTCTGAGCCCTACTAAAGTGACAGTGTTCAGAGCCAAGGGTTAGGTATGCATCATTATGCTGAACACACCTCAGTAGCCTTTTTTTTCCTGAGGAGTTAGTGAGCTTTTCTGTTTGTTTTAGGCACCTTCAGTGAAGGACTTCAGTCAGACTTTTAACGCTGGAACCCAAGTATGTTGCAGGATCCATGCCACTTTTACCTAAGAGTTTGCCAATTCCTGGAGAGAGTTCAGGCAGATTTCCTTCTTCATGGCACTGGCAAATTACAGAAGAGTTTTTCATCAGGACCCTTGCTGGTTGCAAGTTCAATATATATAATAGGTATCAGTAAATTTATATATTTATGTAATATATATAAAAAAATATATAAGACCCAAGAATCTCTTTGGGAAACTGGCATCATATTCCGCAACTCCGAGTGACAAGGTATGAGCTAGAGTTGAAAGTCTGGTGCTTTCAGTTTAGTTTACTTGTGGCTCTTCATCAAGCCCAACCAATAGTGATAGTTTTGTTCTATTCAGGGGCCAAAATGGAGTAGTTCTTGAGAAAGATCATATTAAGGGCAATATGGAAGAAAGACTGAAATACTCAAAATTGATTCTGCAGATGCTTCTATACTGTAATGGGGCAAAATACACAAGGAGTTAAAAAAATACTACAAACTATGTCCCTAAATTAAAGCTTTCTCACTGAAGACAAAAATAATCACTGCAACCTTAAACATGAGGAATTCTGAAACTGTTCTGGCACAAGAGTAGCCACTTAATTGTGACATGAGAACACTCTAGTTCACGGACACTTCCCATATCGGTCGAAACACATGGCCTTTTAGGATTTTTTTTCTCATACTTCTTAAAGTAGATATACCAACAGTTTTACAACCATTGTTATTGGGAGGATTTCATATTAATGTTTGTACCACTAAGACTCGTACAGCCACTACTGCTTAGTAACCATAAAACTTCTCATATACTACATTTGGGAAATAACATCCTGGAAGAAACAAGATTAAGGAGAATTTAGAAGACTGGACTTAGAAAAAGAAAAAAGGCAAAGCTTAAGATAAAATAAGTTTCTACTTCACAGTGCAATTTAGTTAGTTAAATAACAGACTGAAATGAAAAGATACCAGACTACTGCCCTGAGATTAAAGACTTAGGCCTGATGGTTAGAACTGAAAACAAGTAGCCAAAGGGCATGGAAATCAGAACTTAATCCTATTTTCACTTAGTTTTCCTTAGTTACTTTTCAAAATGAATGTTAGCACAACATTCCTAGATAAAAATCAACACATAGAAAGTTATGTGGACATACAGATGACAGAAGCTCAGATAATGCTTAAAAACCTGAAGTTTGTCAATATGTAGTCATTTGATATATGCATTGTCCTATTGCCCCAGAGAACAGGAACACAAGTGATTGAAGCTCAGGAGTAATAGATTTGTTTTACCAAACTGTATATTGACTGTAGGATTCATACTTCCTCTATTAGAACTGGACACTCATGAACAACTCCTGCAACGTCTTCCTCTGGACAGTTCACGTTTTTAACTATCTACTGTCAGACACCTGTAGTATACTTCACTCAGACAGATAAACTCCTCCTTCAGAAGTTCACACTGTAGTATGGAGAGATGCACTACATTCTTTGAGGGACAGAGTTTCATTGCAGTTTTGTTTTCCAAAGGAATTCAAACAGAGCTTGCTGGCCTACTGCATATGGTGTCCTACTACAAGGACTAAGTATTCTACAATTTTCTCCTTGTATGGTCTATTTTCAGTTCAATACAGCTAGATTTCCACTGAGACCATAACATCATCTGTTTATATATTCTGTCAAGTGTTCCCAAGACCTACTTCAATTGTTTTTCTAAGTGTAGGGCCTCTGCTGTAGGTCTTCAAATAAAATGCGTGCAATATTGATCAAAGTCCTGCTTGCACTCCATGCAAGATTCAATATATTCCTATTAGATGGGTACAAACAGAACTTGATCTTTAGCAGGGTAAGCAAGCACTGTACTGCAGGACACAACAGAGCTCAGTCGTTCTAAGTGGCTTAGAATCTTGTCTAGTCTCTGGAGCTCCATCTAAAAGTCACTGGGAGGATTAACAACAATTCTCCCCCCCCACACTCCTTATAGTCAGCCATGGTTATGAAGGCACACAGCATGATTTTGCTTACCACTTCCACTGCCCACAAATGTAAACCATGGAAAGAAAGTTCATGTGCCTTAAATCTAAGATTCATTAGCATATTCTGCCAGATTATCATCTCTCTCCACAAGTTTTTGACAGGTACGTTTGCAACATGAACAGTACTCTAGTTTTCCCTTCTTAATTTTGCAACTATGCAATTGATGTTCACATTTTAACCTGTGCATGAAGAGGGATTCAAATCAATCTCATCCATCAAGGCACTGTCACTAATTCTTGGGAGTTCAGATGTTTTCCCCATTTGAGCACCATGCACACTTAACAGAAAAAGAAACCAACAAAACACCTCATTTTGCCAGAGTCACATTTTCCTCACATTGTTGATCACAACTTTATGTTTCCATTGAAGCCTGTAGGACTTCTGCTTGCACTACTTCAGGCTTTTCAATAACTTCTTAGTGGGTTTTATATTTGAAGCTTTAATTCAAGTTTGTACATCTACGCAAATTTTGCCCTGATACATTAATTGTCTTGCACATCCACTACAGCTGAAGCAAGAAATACAGTGGATTTATGGCAGTAAGTAAGTCAAGTTTATACAGAATTGTTTTTTCCAGTTCTTTGCCTACATTATCCCTTTTTCAATTTCCTTCTTAGAAAACCTGAATATTTCATTTAAAATGGAATTAAGGTCCTGGCCTCCCACATTGGTGGACTTTGAGGTATTACTGTAAGTTACTTGTAGGCCCTTGGTGTTTTTAACAATCCCATCCCCCAAATGTATGAAACATTGGTGCTTTTTAAAATAATCTCAGTCAAAGCTGATAGCCCAGGTATCACAGGTAGGGTGATGGTCACTCTACAAAAGGTTCTCAGACACTGGCAGAACTACAGAGTAATAAAGATATTCATCATGGACCTTGAAAACAAAAGTCTTAGATAGGGTACCAAACTGTGGATAAGATCGAGTAATGCAAGCTTTGGTGACTTTGGGGAAGTTAACTAGCTTCTTCTAGGAAGACATCATGAAATTCTCAAAGAGTTTCCCCCTAAGTCTAAAAGCTGGTCGTCAGAATGAATCAGGATCACTAAACACACTGGGAGAACCAGCACCCTGAACCTTAACATTGATTTAAATCACCAATATAAAAGTCTCATTTTCTTTCTAGCACCAAGTTCTTGCCTTTCAGATAACTTCCACCAATGCTTAGCATTAAGAAGTAACTGAGTCACTGTTAATACAGAACAGGGGGGGAAAAAGGCTTTCATTTCCTGATTACAGTTTGATTTCAAATATCAACACAGCTTGATGGAACAAAAATGGAGCACTCACACAATTAAGATCTTAACTCAGTAGGCAGCTAATCTGTGCCTTGAAACATAAGGACTAACAAGGATCTTGATATACTGAATTTTATCAGTGTTCAATGACTATTCAAGCTTATGTAGAGCCGTGTAGTAGACAGTAGAGCTCACAAGCTGTTGAAGCGAAACTTAAATACCGAGATTTCTAGTTAACAAAAGCTTCTTAGCCAAGACAAGCTCCAAGATTAGATAAAGGGACTCTAGAAAGAGTCCACATTCAGAAAAGCTGGGACAAACAGACTGACTCTGAAGACAGAGAATATCTGTTTCTCTGACTTCGAGTTAAACTGAATTGTATCCTTTGAGGAATTGGTCCATATGTTCAAGAGGTATTTTCCATCTCCAGCTTTTATGATTCATACACAGATTGCAATTTCAATGCTACGGGGTAAATACATTTTAAATTAGACTATAGAAAGAAGCTCTAAAGTTGCCATGACAGTTGCAGCAAAACGCCTTGTCGTTTCTCATTACAAAGCATAACCTATCTTTATAACCAAATTAGCTTTTTCAGCTATTCCCCCAAACATAGCCTGCAGATTTATTTTTGTTGATCCACCAATTGTTTCTTTCAGATTTGCATGGTTAATTATCAAACAGAATGATCATCACTTAGATTATTAAAACAATCCATCAGCCAGCTTTGTTCTCTTTCATGTGAAAGATAGGAAAGGGGAAAGGCTCTTAAAGAAGATTTTGTCTGGACCTTGTTTAGAAAGGCAGAGAAACAGTTCCATGCCACCAGCCCCGATATGACCGTCTTCCCTAGACATGCCCCCAGCCCCAGATCTGCCCCTGGACACAGCTCAATGCCAGCTGTTTCTCCTCCAAAGGTTAGCCCTCCTCCTTAGCTAATGTTTGCTCTGGAAAACGATCAATCCCTTTGTTAGTGCAGCTGATGGTGGATCCAGCCATGTCTCTTGGTTGCATTTCCTTTCCAGGTGTAAGGCTTCAGGAGCATGAAAGATGAGAGGCACAAAGAGCAAAGTCCATCTGTTACTTTTAAATACTAGAACAAGGGGGCAAAAGGCCCCTAAAAATAACTTAAACTCTTCTGCTCCCACCTATCTTGCAATCTTTAAAAACATTGGAACACTGAAGAAAACGGGGAGGATACAGTAGTATGTGTGTAGGCTGCAATTATCATACTAATTATCTTTTGCATCAAATTGATTGCATTAACCAGAAAGCAGAATTTAAAAAAAAAAAACCCTATGAACTCTTCATTCCAAGAACAATTAAATCTACAGAAAGAAGAATCGTGACGAATTGCTGACAAGTGTTAAAACATCATCTGTTGGCAGCTTCTTTTTCTTTTAAGATGTCATAGCAAAGTCAAAACGAAGACGTCTACAATAGAAGATATCAAATGACACATTTAATAGAACATGAGGCAAGATGTTTGTGTGTAACACACTTTGTCAATCTTTGCTATTAGTCAACACATCGGGGATACTACAGAAAACGTAATGAAAAGACTCTATTGTAAGATTATGTGCAGCTTCAAACAATATTATCTGAAGTTTATCTGACAAGATCTGAACCTTGGGAAGAGTCAAGAATAATGTTGCTAGACACAGCAAGGAGATAGCTTCCTTAAAAGACTCACAGATTTAAAGAGTTCTGAATTCAATCAATCCACTATAGAATTTTGTTAGAATTCAACTGTGTAGCTGTGTGAACAACAAAACTAATTAAGCCTGATAGTGAATGTACACACATCTTGCAGCTGATTGACTTTAACTGAATTATCCCTTGAGCTCTGGGGTAAGCTCATCCCTTAACCAGTAAATCTGTACATGAGAGAAAGTTTAACCTTATTCTTAAAAAAACACAGACACCAACAACTGAGTCTTTTGCCCCACTGTTGGGAAACCCATAACACGGCCAACACAACAGAGCTGACTGTGGACATCAAGACTGGAGGCAGACTGGGCTGCAGTGATCCTGCTTGCTGGAGTTTGCAGTCCTGAGAGATATGGGTCAAGTTAAGAGTAAAGTTAGGCCCCTGAACTTCAGGACAGCAAACTTCCGGCTCTTAAAGATAATCAACAGGAACCCCTGGAAGACTGCCCTCAGGGACAGGGGAGTAGAACAGAGCTGGTACATCTTTAAAGGAAGTCTTCCAGAGAGTGCTAGAGCTAGCAATCCCCAGGAGCAAGAAATTGGTCAAGGAAGGCAAGAGACTGACATGGCTGTGTAGGGAACTTCTGGTCAAACTAAAGGGAAAGAAGCAAACACACAGTAGAAACAAGGACAGGTAATCTGGGAAGAGTACAGAGATGACATTCTGTTGTATAGGGATGGAGTGAGAAGGCCAAGGTGAAGCTGGAACTGAACCTGGCAAGGGATGCAAAGAATAACAAGAGCTTCTACAAGTATGTTAACCAGAAAAGGAAGGTCAAAGATGGTGTACTGCCCACAAGGAACAATGCTGGAAAACTGTTAATAACAGATGAAGAGAAGACTGAAGTACTCAACGACTTTTTTGCCTCTGTCTTCAATGGCAATTTCTCTTCCTACGCCTCTCAAGTGGATGGAGAGCACGTTGGGGACCACATTTCCTACTGCAGGTAAAGAACGGGTTCATGACCACCTGAGGAACCTGAACATAAATAAGTCTATGGGGCCCAAGGAAATACATCGCAGAGTCCTGAGGGAATTGGATGATTGCAAAGCCACTTCCCATGATATTTGAAAAGTCATGGCAGTCAGGTGAAGTCCCAGGTGACTGGCAAAAGGGAAACATTGACCTATCTATAAAAACAGTAGAAAGGAGGACCCTGGAACCCATGCCAGCCTCCCCTCTGTGCCTGGCAAGATCCTCCTAGAAGTTATGCTAAGGTTCAGGGAGGACAAAGAGGTGATTCAGGAGAGCCAGCATGGCTTCACCAAGGGCAAGTCGTGCCTGACCAACCTAGTGGCCTTCTGTGATGGAGTGCCTACATGAGTGGACAAGGGAAGGGCTACAGATGTCATCTATGGTCCCCATAACATTGGTCTCTCTAAATTGGAGAGGGATTGATTTAATGGCTGCACTGTTAAGTGGATAAGGAATTGGTTGGACTCTTGCATCCGGAAGGTAGTGGGCAATGGCTCAGAGTCCTAATGGACATCAGTGACAATTGGTGTCCCATTGGAGGTCCATACTGGGACCAGTGTTATTTAGTATCTCCATTAATGACACAGATAAAGGGTGCA
This sequence comes from Rhagologus leucostigma, assembly GCA_013397725.1. Lineage (NCBI taxonomy): Eukaryota > Metazoa > Chordata > Aves > Passeriformes > Rhagologus > Rhagologus leucostigma. The sequence continues at coordinate 1,171,516 of VZTD01005399.1, read as the reverse complement.
CCCTGACCAAATTTGCAGATGACACATCTGAAGGAGGGGATGCCATCTAGAGGGACCTGGACAAGCTTGAGAAATGGGCCCGTGGGAATCCCACACAGTTTAACAAGACCAAGAGCAAGGTGCTGCACCTGGGTCAGTATCAACACAGACTGGGAACGAACAGATCGAGAGCAGCCCTGCCCAGAAGGACTTGGGGGTGCTGGTGGATGAGAGGCTGAACGTTATCTGGCAATGCGCACTTGCAGCCATTGTGCACTTGATCCAATCCAATCCTGGGCTGCATCCAAAGCACTGTGGCCAGCAGGGCGACGGAGAGGATTCTGTCCCTCTACTCCCGGTCTGGTGAGACCGGACCTGGAGCACTGCATCCAGCTGTGGGTTCCCCAACACAGAAAAGACAGCAACCTGTTGGAGCAGGTCCAGAGGAAGACGACCACCGCCATGATTAGACGGATGGAGCACCTCTCCTATGAGGAAAAACCGAGAAAATTTGGATTCGTCAGCCTGGAGAAGAGGTTTTGGGGTGACAGAATTGTGACCTTCTAGTACCTGAACAGAGCCTACAAAAAGATGAGACTTTTTGCAAGGGCATGTAGTGATAGGACAAAGGGAAATGGGCTTAAAGTGAAAGAGAGTAAGTTTAGATTAGATAGCAGGAAGAAATTCTTTATTGTGAGGGGGGTGGGGCACTGGAAGAGGCTGTCTAAGGAAGCTGTGGATGCCCCATCCTTGCAAGTGTTCAAGGCCAGGTTGGATGGGGCTCTGAGCAGTGTAGTCCAGTGAAAGGTGCTCCTGACCATGGCAGGGGCTTGGAACTAGATGATCTTTAAGGTTCCTTCCAACCCAGGCCATTCTACGATTCGCCCCCATGAACTGCCCAATGGCTACTGAAGGATAGTCTCATGCTTTCCTTTGGTATGGCATTACCAATATCTCGCCTCTGCTGCACTCTTACAATTCCCATAAAAACATCACATCTTTGAAAGGTTCAGCAAACTTGCATCCTTCCTTTTCTTCACCAAATTCAGTCAAATAGGGAGCAGTCAGTATTCACAGATAAAATACCAATAAGCTTAACTTGCTAAACCAAACAGGCAAAAAAGACTTATGGGAGGAACATTCCTGGGAGTTCTCAAATTGAGTCTGCAGATTTGAAGTGAGGTTTCCAAAAGAGGCTGGGCATCTTTCAGTGATGATAGAATGTGACAGAGGGAGACTTTTGTCTTTATAAAAAATTTGTAGAACCATATAGTTTTCAGTCTTTTTAAATCTTAGTAAATTCTCCTTCTAGAAAAAAACAGTTCTGAAAGACAACATAAGTGCAGCTGACAGCTTTTGGAAATGTTTTACATCTACAGAAGTCATTACAAATGCTGCTATTTTCCCTCATGCCCAGCACACACATTTCTCTAGACAAACCTGAGCACACTGAGCAGACACTTAGCACAATACATAGATTTGGTGTTTGTCAGCAAAAGTAATTATACAACAATGGAAGAGAGTAAAGAGTTTGCTGGCCTGAAAAAAAAAACCCAGCTGTTTAGAAACATCATTTAACATGATTTTTAAGATTAGCCAAGCTATAGATGGAATCTTCTGAACCTCAGCCTGAAAGTGCAACATGATACCAATGGTATCTGACTGAGTAATGATAACTTTCCCTTCCTGAGAAAGGAAACCTGCTATATTCCTCCTCATACCTGTAGAAGAGAAAAACACAATACTGTGTCCTCCTATGTTTTTGTAACTATTACACCTAAAGTTTAACATTTATATACCATAATCAGGGGAAATTTAACATAATTGGTTTACCAAGACCTAGGTATTGGGAACTAATGCCCAAATCCCATGCTTGGTGAGGAATGTATATATCCAACCCACAGAGTAGCCTAGAGGTACCACATACACAGACTGCAGAAGACAGTCAGCCTGCATTTTGTGATTTACACTGACCTATAAAATATAAGCCTTTCTTTTAAATATAAGTTTCGGGTTCTTTCTGAAGATACCATCAGTGTTCATCCTGCTGTGTTAGTAGCTGTGTTAGACACAAAGTGTTTCTCCACAAGTAGTTAAGAGAAAGCAGAGGGTTGAACCTTATCAACACCATTGCTTCCCTCCAGGCACAGGGTCTCACCCTATTGGAGCTTACAAAACAGCTGTATGTTCAATCCAGTCTTCAATTCAGTCAGCTGCCTGACTGTGGTTATGCCCAGACAACAAGTAGCACACTTGGATGAGCAACCTTTGAATAACAGTGCATACATTTACATTTACTCATATTCTGCCACTGACCATAAAAAAAAATATCAGTTTCCTTTTTTAGTTCCCTTCTTATTTCATTTACAAAAGCCTTAACTTTCCAAAGCTAAGTTTATGTTGTGCTTTGGTTGGCAACAGACACAACTGCTCCTGACTCTCATTTGGCTGAGTTATCTTCACACAATAAAAATAGCTTATGCAACCTGGTCTACTGATGCATTTAGCTGAGCAGCCAACTCAGTGTGCCCTGTTCTCCTGTTACTTGCAGAGCAGTCACCAAGATTAACAGGTCTGCTCTGCCCTTGCCCATGACCTTGGTGAAGTTGGAGTTGCCAGAGCAGATTCCCGAGGCTTTGCAAAACATATGCCAGGTTCCATCTTCCCTTATGCTGGCCTACCAAAAGCACCATGCCCAGAATGAGCAGCTCACAGATTTTACTGAGGAAGCATCAGACTTTGGAGCCAAGCAGAACCTTTAACACCAGGTTTCCAGTTGAACCCACAAAGCTGCAGCAGAAGATATGGGCAAGTGTATGAGAGGTGAGACACACAAGGAAAAAGAGTGGCTAGTATTTTGTCTACTACTAATAAAGTCTGACCTACTACACGGGTCAATCTTTATCAGCAGTAGACAAAATCCCACAAGGCTCTCATGTGCATAACACAGCATATACAGTGGATGTAGTAAGAGCAGCAGACCTGGAGCGCTGATCACAGATATTCGAATTTTCCAAACCTTCAGTGAACTTAGTGCAAGGCACGATGTATAAAAGAATGATTACGCTTCTAAGTGTTTAACTAGTTAAATTTGCTCGTGAGGCACTGTCTCCACCTCAAATTCAAATTTAATGGGTGATCTAATGTAAACCTAACAGAGGCTTGTTGAAGTTCAGTGCATCCATTTGATAATATGTCAAAAAATTCAGTTTCTATCATTGCATACTTGATTTTTCCATGTGCTTATCCAAATGTAACTAGGATAGAAAGGCAATGTTGCAAAACTATGATGATGTATGGTCTAGAGGTAAACCTAGTTCTGAAAAGATATATTATGGAAAGGAGGTATTTAGGGATTTTTCACTCCATTTATTGCAAAACTGGCAAATTTCCCTTATTAAGTCTAATTAAGCCCATTGAATTTTGCTAGGTTTTTTGGGAGGAAGGAACATATTTCTGTGGCTTGGGTTGTCTGGTTTGCCTTTGGAAAGTTGCCAGATCTCATTTGACCCTTAAAATTACAGTTTAACCCCAGTAGCTGGACTAAGTCACTGTCATTTAGATGAGCACACTGGTGCAGCTCAAACCCAGGTCAACAGTGAAGGAATGTTGTTGCCACTTGACAGCTGTTCAGTGGCTTCTAGGAAAATTGGTGGTGTTCTCAGTAAGCTTTCTAATGGACAGGCACATAACCTCAAGTTTACTGCCACAGTGTGCAGTGCTCAGCAGAAAGGCAAAGAGCTGAGTCATTAGGGAGACAGTGACTTTCTCTGAGTCAGACTTGAGGCACTGAAGGAAAACAAACAAATAAGATTCAAAGCAGCCGAATACATGACTATTTATTACTCTTTATTTAGTATTTAGAACTAGCTATCTTCCACCAGTTGAAAAGAAAACTCATTTCACAGGAATGGATCTTCTGAGCCATTTGTCGAATTATCTTTGTGTTCAGGCAGCCTGCCAGAATCCATCAAGGAAACTCACTATTACCCATCTCCCTGCTCTAAGCACTCATGAATTCCACTTGGAGGTGTCTTAGTTTGATACAAGCAGGCTACAACAATCCCAACTGCTACCAGCAGCCATACCTGGTGGTACAGCTGCCTAAAACTAAATAAATGCTTTATGCTCATGCTGCACAACTAATCACAAGGTTCATTTTGACCTTGTGCACTGTGGAAGAGCCTACTGCACTGACACCTGTCTAATTATCTTCTTATCAACACATTACTGCTCCAACACATACACAGGAAGAATACAAGGGCAAAAACAAGGCAAGGGGAAAGCAGGGACACAGACATAACAGGGACAAAGCAAGAGAGAGATATTATGTATACTGAAATCTCTGACCTGGAATTCAATGAAACAGCTGCCACAGTAAAGCTGGAATATCACCTTTCCTAGCTTCTGTCTTCCTGACTGGTATACTGGTATTTTCATCATCTCAATCACAAAGCTGTATTATAAACTATCATATAGAGAGCTAAAAGATTTCAGCTGTTTAAAATATAGATAATACACTGAATGTTTATCAACATCCATTGTGTGCCCAGATTCCTCTAAGAAACTGCTAACCACTGTGTACTAAAATATATTACTTATCCCCGTGTTTAAAGAGCAGGATATTGAAGAAAAAGCACATCCTGGCCTTAAGGCACTGATGCCAAGTTCAGCAATGGACAAAGCTCTGACTACCAGCAAGAGAGCAGTGAGCTTGTTTTGCCACTACCAGAAAGTCAGAGCAGTAACTCTGTAACAAAGCAGCAGTGGAGCCAGACAGAGGAACATTATGGAATCACAGCTGAGAGCCCTCCAGTCCTGTGTCCCACTGGACATAGTCTCGCTTTCTGCATTTTTTACTTCATTAGCTCATAAACTAATGCCTTGCTAATAGATATGAGGAGGCGAAAGATGCTGAAATGTTCTATATTATTTTTAATGGCATTTAATACACGCCAATTATTCTGCAGGCTCATTTAGCACCTAATACTGAAGAAGCATTCGTATATTTCTAGAAAGTAATATAATCTAAGCATTTCTAAAGATAGTCTTGCTAACAACCTTTGTGCAAGAGACCTGGAATACTGCCACTAAGATGCCAGCCAACAGTGGAGACCAAATGAATTGTCAGATTTCACCAGCTCCCTAGTGGGCTCATGAGCAAGAAGCCAGCCTTATTACTATCTTCTGCCTGCATACAAGGTAGATTTATTTGTGAGATCTGACTAGGTGCTACTGACTTTTTGCCTCTCATCAACAGTTAGGACATAGCAAATTAGGAGGATCACTGTCCCACTACTCTTCCTTTTAGGACATTCTATCTTTGGTTTCTTTCAATGCCTCTACCTTAAACTGGCATCTGAAATACCTGGTTTCTTCTCTTTTTTGAAAAAATAGAGGTTTTTTCTTAATTTTCTTCATTTTTACTAGCACAGAGTTCTCAAGTCATTACCAGTAATGACTGAATTGTTAATGTTAGAACTGCTTCCAGGGACAGCCGAGCTGCAAAGCCGAGTGCCTTGTCTCCCAGCCTGCCTGTGTACCTATGATTCCCAATGTCAGACAGACTGTCCCACACAAGGACTTGCCATCACTACAAGAAGCTCTGCCTTGGCTGTCATCGCACTCAGCAAAAGCAGCATCATGTTAGAAATAACTATATCATCATGCTTGATAAAGTGCCACTTCCTCATTCATTTTCATCAGCAGTAAGAGCCAGTTGCACTTCAGGAAGCACACGCAGCCTTCAGAGTACCACAGAAGGACTAAGTTCAGAGCTTCTCACAAAATTGCTGCAGACTTCTTCACACATCAAGCAATGCCACTAGCCAAGAACATAGTGTAGGCAATTTTGGCTCATTAGCATCTGTATCTCCTCCTTGATTCCATCCATCAAGCCAGTTTAATGTATCTGAAGGCGGTAAGATCCCACACAGCTCCACAGATGCCAGTTCAGAAGCTGTGACTTGGTTTGGCTTTCCTGCCCACCCCACAAATCCCTTAATTCTTGAATTGAATCCTTGAATTTAAAAAAAAAAAAAAAAAAAAAAAAAAAAAAAAAATCAACCTTTTAGACTACTGGCTTCTTATTCTGACGTCAAGAAAGATGAATGCTTGAAGAAACCTAGTCTGAACCAGGTACTAATGCCTCTTTCCCAGGGCAGTCAGAAGGAACCTCTAAACCAAGTTTCAAAGATGCCTCCCCTGCAACAAGACACTTTCCCAGGCTCAAGGGGCAGCGGGAAAAAAAAAAAAACCAAACAAACCTAAACAACACTATTCTCTGAACAGCTTCACATAAAAAAAAAAACCTGAGCACACAAATTCCACATGTCCGTGAGTGCGATGAGTTGATAGAAACTTATTAAAAACCTTCCCCAGATAGCATATTTGAGATAGATAAACATGCTTCAGTTTATCCACTACAAAATATAAGCATGTCTGGGTAGCACAAAGCAAAACAAGTCAGGGGAAAATGTGTTATTTTCTGTGACTCATTGACCCCTCCCCCCCCCTTCCAAATCTCTCACCCAATGGACCTTCCAACTTCACACAGATACAGGAAATGAAAAAAGAAAAACTTAGGGGAATAAGAAGGAAGAAATCAATTTAACTTTTAACATTTCTTAGTTGCATCAAAGGTCTCAGCTATGCAGTTCTATTAGGTTTCTGTGTGTATTCTTGTAAGATGCATGTGGAAAGGCCTTCACTGGTTCACTGCATGAGACTGAAGAAAATGCAGACTATGAATTTCGAACTTTAATCTTTTTCTTTCCTGGAAAGCCATCTTAAAAAAAAAAAGTTTAAATAAACTATATATAGATGCTGGCAAGTTGCAAGGCTGAATACAAATCTCTGATCCAATACAAATATTTTGCCACTCAGCTCATGAGAGCGCACAGCAGTATTCCAGTCTCCCAAACGGAACCGCAGCAAGCCTATACATCCTCACAGTTGGTACTGGCATTTATAATATCCATGAGGCAAGTTTATAAGCTTATTAAACCCAAAACACAGATGACAAAAGCTTGCAATAAACAAGGATGAAAAAGAAAAGATTAGAGTGGAAATGACAAAGGAAGATGAGAGCCAAAACGTGAGGGGTACAACATACACAGAGGGAAATTACCACGGGCATCCTTTAATACATTAGAACAATTTTTTTTTTCCTGCAGATGTTGGATAGTCTAGACATACTTTCAAGCAACATTCCTGGTAGTTAATCCCTCAACTCTGTTAGTGGTTTGACAGGGTTGTAACACTACAAACAATCTTTATTATGCACTTCTGTTTCCCTCCCTTCTCAAAAAGGAAATCAAGTGTGTAGAGCATAAGGTGCATTTCATACGATTTGTTAGGATGATCTCCTCCTGACTTAGGAATTTGTCCCCTATTAACAGACAACTGCAGGCACACACAGGAAGAGGGGAACAGTGCTCCTACATATCAGTGGCACTCCACGAACTTTTTCTTGCTCGCTAATGCCCTAGGATGGAGCAAGCAAAAACCACTGAAAAGAGTTAACCTTTTGTCTACGCATTCTTCACTTTTACCCTCAACAGTAAAAATTCAATTTTGAAAAAGTGAAAGACAGAAAACATGGAAAACTTTGCAAGCAAAAAAACCATACTTTTGTTTGAAGAAAAAGCACAAAACTCTCTCAATAAAAAAAACCATACTTTTGTTTGAAGAAAAAGCACAAAACTCTCTCAATACTTTGTGAAAACAGAACTATTTAGACTGGAAGGATAGTGAAAAAGGCAGCTAACAGCCCATGAAGGACTCAGCCACTGTTTTCCCCCATCCTAATCTGAATACAAATGAAATTCATGGTTTCTTTTGCTTTAGTTTTTGAGGCCAAATAACAACTTAGTGCAAGTTTTTTCTCTTAGTGTACACATGCCTTTCAAAAGGAAAATCCAGCATGTCAGATCAAGGGTTTGCTCGCCAGGATAATTAGATTTTTCATAATGTCAAGGAGAGTGGTGATTTTGGTTTTTGTGGGTTGCTTGGGTTTTGGTGGGGTTTTTTTAAAAAGTGAAGGTAGAAAGAGGTAGGAAAAAAAAAGTAGAGGCTGGAAGAAAGCAATGTCAATACAATCATTACTGAAAAGACATCTGACGAGTTTTTAAAGACAAAGTTGCTTTAGTTGAAATACATTGTTCTTTAATAACAAAAGCAAGCCACGACCTTGTCTATAGTCAAAAAAGTCTTTCGGTTTTCATAAAGTAACAGAAACCCTGAATACCATTCAAATTCTTACAAAGAATCATTAATATTAATATTCCTTCCTGGCTATCACTGAAGAGCTTTCTGGCTTTGGTTTGGGTTAACAAAAAGTTCTCCTGCAAGTTTTGACCATTTTTACCTCTTCACAAAAAAACCCTGGGGCAGTGGGGGGGAAGGCTAGCATAGGAGAACACGACTTCACGCGTTGCCAAAGGGCACCAAACACACACACTTCTAGCTTAAATGACAAGATGCAAAGGATAGGGGGATCCAGCCACGATAACCAGCCCTCACAAACCAGAGAGGCACTACTGCATTAGAGGAGGCACAGCTGTGCAAGCTCTTCCATGAGTAGCAACTGCACCCAAGAGTTTGCCACAGGACATCCTGCAACAACCTCAGAGACCAGCATGACCTAGTGGAGCTAGTGCAGGTAGATAACACTCGGATCCCCTCACAGGTTCATTTTAAAAGCAAGCATGTGTCAACCTGAGCTTCATATCCTTTTTGAGAAGGGCATATTACCTGATGGGGCTGTGAACTGGACCATCTGCTGTAGGAAGGAGCACCAGAAGTCTTGTTGGCTGTAGGTCTCTGCAAAATAAAAGAAGGACACGTCAAATATTCACCAACATGTCTGTCATACACACAGTCAACTTTGCCAATCTCAACCATATAAATACCTATAGTAGAAAAAAAAGAACCTAAACAAAAACCTCCAGAAACCACAAATATGAGACAGTAGCACTAAAATCACACAGATGAAAGCTTTCTAAATTTGCAACCAATGCTCTGTTCAGCTGTGAACCTCAGAACCCCAATATTCACTTCAATTTATACATGTCCCCTAGACTGCATATTTAAATGCTAAATCACAGCCTAAACTGAGGCTACAAAGCACTACCCATCAGGCAGATAACTTACTCATATTAAGCAAACATGCTCCAAAGGAAGAGCAACTGACATCATCTCTCTGGACTTGTGCAAAGCCTTTGACACTGTTCCACACAAGACCCTTCTCTCTAAACTGGAGAGACGTGGATTTGACAGACAGACCACCCCGCAGATAAAGAACTGGCTACAAGGTCACACTCAGAGCTGTGGTCAGTGGCTCAGTGTTCAAGTGGAGATCAGTGACACATGGTGTTTCTCATGGGTTGGAAGGACTGAAGGGAGGGTGTCATGACAAAACAAAGCAAAATTGTTCTTTCAGAATCACTTCATGTTACCTAAGTTTCATTTCTGGGTATTTTTGGAATACGTAATGGATGATTTACATTCCAACTTTTCTTTTTAAGAAAAAACAGCCTTTATGATTTATCCCTATATTTCTTCCACCCATTTCTCTACTTTTTTTTCCCAAAGCTAAGAAAAGAGACCATACCATGTACTTTTAGAGCCATAGAATATTTCCATATCATACAGGACTTCACAATCAAACTGCCTTTGCTACTGCAGAAGAATCAATGCAATATGGCATCTAATAGAACTCCATCAATTGTTTTATTACACGTTATCTCTGGTTTCAAAATTATTTTATACCATCAACTTCAACACCATCTACTCCCAGTTTAGGCTAGAGCCTGGCATAACACAAGACCTTCAAATCCACTCCTTACTTATGTGAATTTGGTGCTTCTAAAAAAACCAAAAAACAAAACACAAAACAAAAACCAAACCAACCAACCAAAATGAAAAGCAACCAACAAAAAAAACCCCAACAAACCCACTGGACACCACAACCAATAACCAAGTTTCTTGCAAACATATCACTACTGTACTATGCAAGCTCACAAAATCTTCATGACAACAAGGCTACTTTATCAGGAAGACCAGGTAGGTTTAAGTTTCTTTTGCATGAAATCTGAATTCTAACAGGCTTTCCAGACACGAGATACTAATTTATCAGTACATTATGTCACCAGCAGGATGCTAATAAGGGGGACAGATTCATATTTGAACCATATGGACATAAATTACTAAAAAAATGCAATTATGACAATCCATGTGAGATTTATACCACAATGTAGTACATTCTTTGTAAGTATGAAAATAAATAGCTTATGGCTTTTAACACCCAAGGATATAGTACATTTCTATGCCAATTATAACCACCAAGGCTTATACATCATTACATATTCTGAAGCTGGCATGTCATTCCCACTAATGAGAAACAGCCACTGCTGGAATTGTACTTGTGTGTTAGTCTACCAAAGAGCAGTTATTTTACAAATTTAATTATTAGCATTACTGTATAGTGTATTTATCTTCTCCTAGACACCTTTAAAAGAACAGGCATTTTTAATATACAGAAACACCATGTAACAGAATAACACTCTCTTTTGATAGAAATTTCAGAAAAGACAAAGTGCACACAGTGCTGGTTTCAGCTTTATGAAAAACTATCTCCAGCTGCTTCAGAAGAATGACTGGCTAATCTATGAACAACAAGTTGAATAACAAGGTAGCTGGAGTTTTTTCTAGAAGCATCTGGAAGTTGTTTTCCAGCAAGATGCCTTTCTACAAGCACCACACACCTTTCTCAATTAATATATATGTAATGTATGCCTGCCTTTAGCATTGTCCAATAAAACTGCATCCTCCTCCTATCTAAACTCATAAATACCAGTCTTGGGTTTCATTACTTATTCCAATACCTGTTACCTTTAGCAGGTACATTTCCTTCACAGCAATCGCTCTTTTGAACTTTTCTGTCTCAGTTTCAAGGACATTCAAAAGATAAATATCCCACAGAGAAACAGTACTGCAGTATTACAGAGAAACACGCAAATCCTTTCCAGGACAAACACCCAGCAAACAAATACCTCCAAAGACAAAGGCAGAAGATGATTTTTTTTTCCAACTTTACAAACAAGAAAAGACTAGAGCTCCAGAAGTACTTATAAGCTGACCTTCATCTTCCCATACGGTTAAGAAGGCACTTAAAATAATTCAATAGTACTATGAGAGATCTAAGAGCAACTTTTATTTCCCCTATCCTTCCAGGTTTTTCTTTTTTTTCTTCTCCATTCACAGACCAAGAAGTAGGCTCACTTGCATGTTCCAAGGCAACCAGACTATTGGGTTATAGAGCAACGGCTTGCACTACTCACACACAGAAGCTTCTATATCAGACTATTCAGAGTAGATTCTGAAATACCTGGAAAATACTTTCATCCAAGCTTCTGTCCAGGTTCTAAACGGCAATAGGAAAAAAAACCCTGAAGGCCAGCCCACAATCCCTGCTCATCTCAATGGTTAAAATATTTGGAGCAAATTACTTTAAAAGTTATACACAAGCAAACCCCAAACACACACACTCTCACCCCTATTTTGCTGCAACCAGTAGAAATTAGACAACCACCTACCTTTAGGAAAATTACTCTTCACACCTAGCAGCAAAGGTCATAAGCCAGACCACATTCTCTGCTGGATGAGTAGCTTTTGCATACAGCTTGCATCTCAAAGACCTCAAGGTGTTGCATTTTCACAAGCTATTTTACCAGGGAGACTACAGGCTGCATTTAGCCCTTTAAGCCACATCCCTTTCTTCCATCATAATCACCTCCCACATCACTCCTTCTTTTCCGAAAGAAAGAGCACAAACACAGAACATTTAAGAACACTCCCTCTGGCACAATTAGCACTTTAGCACAAGCCCTGGACATAAACTTCCTCCCTGGTCTCGCAGAGCTCCGTAACAGCATTACTGAAACTACCTAAACCAAACCACCATCAAAACCTCCAAGGCCTCTAGCAAGCCCCCTCTCTTACCTAACTTTATATCTACTCTGCTTTCCCAGCTCATTTTTGCTCCCTAAGCTGCCTCTGAGCCATATGCAGATACAAAAACCCCTCCCCAACTATTAAAACCTAATTAAGACTGACTGCCCTAATTACCTGCTTGTCCAAGCTGTTCCTTATGTCCCCGCCCCCCCTCATTCCCCCCACCTGTGAAGAGAGGCCAAACTCACTGAGCTGCAGGTGACTACCAGTTGCTTTGAAAGATCAAGAAGTTCTGCTGAAAATTTTAGAAAGGCTTAAGAAACACAGGAAACTGTACTTCTAAAGGCAATAAAACTGGAAACTGGATGTGTGAGTTTTGTATTTGAGATGGAAGTTATGGAAACAATGGAGAGGAAAGCTGGTGGTCTGCACGTTGCTGCCCAGAGAACAGTCAGTGTGAGAGGAGAAAATCTGATGGAGATTCAGGTGTAATGCCTCAAGCACACAGCCAGACCCAAGCCTGAATGCGAGGAATGCTGATGAAACATAAGACTGCCTCCAAATCCCAGTGAGACCAGGAAAAAAAGTACTTCTCATAGCAGTAAAGTGGCACAGATAAAAGAAGAGCAAATGATGCAGTATATGTGCAAAGATGCTTTTTTATATGCAGCTCACAGGAAAACTGTTTTCTCAGAAGATTCCTACTACTGAACACAGTAGATAACATAGCAAGAAGCCAGGAAAAAAAACTTTTAGAAGAATACATGGAAACCAATACATTGGAGTATGGCTCAACAGGAGAGTTCATTCATTCTTGGGATACGGCTGCCAATGACTGTATGCAATACAAGCCAAGAACATACACAGTCCCTAAATAATTCCTCAGTCAGTCAAGGAGAGTTTCAAGATAAGGCCACACTTCAAAATTATGAAAGAAAAGCAGAGCTCAGAGTTACAAGTGTCATTACTCTGACAATATTTCTAAAAGCTAAAAAAAAGAGTATATATCAAAATATATATTTTATATATATAACAAAGCCAAAGTTCATAACTCGTTCTACACCCAAATAAACTTATAAAGTCTTCTGATGGGCATGCCAATTCATCCCATTAGTCTGGAAAAGCATCTTGAGGTGGGATGATTTACTGTCTGGAAGTAACTGTCTCTTTCCATCCACTCACTGGAGAGAAAGGCTAAGCAGGCAGTTTAATTGAGACATCTAACTGGGGATGGCTAATGTTAGGTGAAAATAAATCTACCCACAGTCCCTGTTCTCCTTGCTACCAAGGGACCTAAGCAATTTGTCCCCTTCTACGTTGCAAAGGGTTATTACGGTAGCAAATTTGTTATGCAAACCAGGTACTTGTGAACTGCCTTGTGAACTCCCACAACCTGTGTTAATCTTTAAAATGCAGCTCATTGGTAAAGACATGAAGTACTGTCATGACTTGCAGTACTTAGAATTTTTTTGGCTGGGCAAGAAGGAGAGAAAAGAATTTTCTTTATAACTAGAGAAAATAAACTGTGAAAATAAATGGAACATATACTAAACATTTAGTCATATCAAAACCATTTTTCTTCAAAGAAAAACTACTTAGACTTACACCTGTAGTACTCTGAGAATACAGCTATAGTTACATGATACACCTGATATACCACCAATTCCTGGGCTTTTTGGTTTTCTAGACTAAAACCTTGCTGGCATTCAGCTGGTCTCTAGTTCATCAGGTTTATGAGAGATGCTGCTTGTTTAAAGAATATAGAGTCCAGTTGTTTATGTAAAGGCAGATATGAAATTGAGGATATATTTTTGCACTGTCCAATATCTAGATTTCTTTTTTTCTAGTATTTGCTACGGAATTTCACTGATTTTCTCTTAAATTAAAAAAATCATTTCCTGAACAAAGTAATAGAGACAGCTGACAAGTCTGTAAGACGTTAAGGCACTGAAGTTCTTTCTCTGAAGTTTGCTTTTTTTTTTCCTTGGAGTTTTGTATATCTGTGACTTTTGCAAAGAGGAACCAGCAATGTTATGTTAAAAAGAAACAATATTCAGTGGATGCTTCTTGTGGGACACAGGCCTTTGGGTTTACTTGTTTATTTTTTTTTTCACAGCAGGAATTTATGAAGAGAAACACGAGTGAAAAATAAAGTTTTAACTTCTCATACTATAAAGGGCTATAATGTCCTTTATGACTCTCCAGGAACAAATAATGGGCGAAGTCCTTTTGACATTAACCATAGCAGACTGGAGCACGGGGAGCTGGTTTTTGAAGTACTGAGTTTTATTTCTTTTTACTTATTGAGCTTATCCCACAACAACGCAGTACAGAAAATGACAAGTTATTAATTTTTATGTACAAGGTAAATAGAAATGGCGGCAACTTATCTGATACTATCTGATCAAAAATGGTGCTTAGAGGAATTAGAGAGTCTGAAATTTGAACCAGTGATATCTTATGAAACAACACAGACTTCACGCCTGCATATCAGTCCATACCTGCCTCTGGTCTGGCTCTAGACACCCTTAAGCCATGCTGATTCTCTGTGTGAGGTAAGACCTCACACACTTGATAATACTAAATCCTTTACAGCCTCTTCCTCACAAACATCATCTCAAGGGATCAGAGAAGTCAGCTCAGTGGAAAGGGTATCTCTGTGCTTCCAATCTGGTATCACACCTGGCTCCATGGGGAGACAAACCCCAGTAAAGCCTGTTCATTACAAATGTGCTGCTCACCCATGAAGCCATTTTCACTTCTGTGCCATAAATATACACAATTCCTCTCTCCCTTCAAAACCTCATCTCATTTTTCAGCAATACTGATACTATGCTGGAAGTTCATAGCTAGCACTCTGGACATAAGACAAAACAAATCCGAAGTACTTTAAATATCCATGGTTTCTTCAAAACCATACAAGTTAAAAATCCTCCAAAAATTCCTGGAAAACTTCCTGCTTTCTAGTGATGTTAGTTCTACAAAATTGCAGTGAGATGGATTTTGAGTTTTTGGGGGTTTTTTTAAGAAAAAAGGAAGACAGAAAAGGTTAGATAATCAGATTAATAACAGGAATGTCTTTTCATTACAGCTATGCAGCAGTTTTTATCACTCAGTGGCGAACATTGCTGATCACGGGGTTAGAACACAAAGTGAAGTGCAGTGATGTTGACAGCAGTGGAAGGATGGTATATGACACGACAATATGGTCTTCTCCTCCATGCAAAGGTTGCATGACGCATCCTCCAGCTTGCTTGGCAGCCGAGAGAATAGCATACGTCAGTGACATCACTGTTTTGCAGTGATGAGATGATGCAGGGGAATCACCAAGTATGTTGTTCCATAAAAGTGTAAAATCAGGAAGAAAACATTAAGAAAGCAGCTGATCTGGATAGAAAGGCAGGACATAAAATGTAACAGAGTTACAAGAGGTGAAGTTTGTAAGAAATGACATACATTTATAAGTTATGTATGAAAAAGTGCATAGTGGGAAAACAATCTTTCCTTAACACTGTTACACAATGTCATTAGGGATTACTTCCTCTAGCTTACAGAAATCAATGTTATGACAGGAAGAGACAGAGCAGGAGAGATATTGACTGAGCTGTCAACCATAGGAGTACATCTCTCTGAACCTGTGGGTTCGGGCTTTGATGAAGCAAATGCATTCAGTAGATGCTTTTATAGGAACTCAGGCACTCACTCGAAGTACTCACATTTTATATCCACTGTCTAGTCTCGATCATCAACACAGTGACTCATAATTTTTGAGGTGAAATTGCCAAAAGTAGTATAAGTCATCTATCACTCGCCCCCATCTGTGGATTCTTGACACCTAACAATTTGACATGGGCTCTGAACCAGGGTGCAGGGGTTTCATGACACTGTGATTCCCTCTCTTTCTTCTCTTTGTCCCTTCCTGTTTACCTATTTAATAAACACATTAAAGAAGGAAAAAAAGAAAACTTCTAGACAAAGCCAGGGATAAAAATATCCTCTCTTCAGAAACGCTCCTTACACTCACCAGCCAGGAGTTTTGTGCTAAAAATACCCCAGCCCTTCCCTATATGACCTCCCACATCCTACTTGATTTTTAAAACTAATAATTAATTTTAAGTTTCAAAGTATGTATTTAAATGGTGATGAAGTCCACAGGCCTTTTGTATCTCACAAATCAAACAAGAACTGATATTAGAAATTGTGCTATCCATCTCAAACCTCATCTACCTTAGCAGAACTGACTGGTCAAGCTTGAGCCAACAATACTGTAACCATTAATTCCTTCTCCATTCCTATTTGTATTCATCAACAAAAGTGCAGAATCCTTGAAATCACAAACAAGCTGAACAACTTGCTCACTGCTGGTGAGAAGCAATAACATATTTCTTAGGAATTTTATATGGTGAAAGAACTTCTCTGTGGAGATGCTACAGACACCAAGATTTGCTGTGCAGTCAGCACTTTCTTCCAAAGCCAGGGAGTTTGAAGATAAGCTGCAAAGAGATCAAGGAACAACCTTCAAGTCTTCCAGATGGAGTTGACATAAAGTTGGCATTCTTATCCCATAAAGTGTACAATTAAGAATTGTAAGAAAGTCACAAGACTTGGAAATACGCAATTAGATAAGGAGGAGAAATTAGCTGGAGAAAAAAAAGAAAAATATGGAGACATTCAATGCTTTGAGGTCAAGAACTCTCCCAAGCACTAGAGAGAAGGTAGGGAAGCACAGCACAGCCATATGAGAGAAAATTCAGTCATAAAGTGGCTTTCTAAAGCAGCTGCTTCTGTGGAAAAAAGACTGTGAGCTAGGAAGAAAGTGTAGTATTGCGTTGAGCAATGTTCTATTATCAGCAATCAGGAACTTAAACAATGAGCCAGGGAACACCACAGTACTGATATCACCAGGACACCTACTCCTATTCAAAGAATGATCATGGAAATAAAAGATGCATCATCAGAAGAACTTGGAACATATGAAATCTTTTATGTCCTTCACAGTGTCTCCATTTTCCCGAGTAAATGAAATGCTGGGGCACAAGGAGATGCAGGGGAAGTGGTCACAGCACCAGGCTGACTCAGTTCAAGGAGTGTTTGGACACTGGTCTCAGGCATATGGTGTGACTCTTGGGGATGGTGCTGTGCAGGGCCAGGAGTTGGACTCAATGATCCTCATGGGTGCCTTCCAACTCAGGATATTCTATGTTTCTATGATTCTATGACACAGACAGTCTTGGCTATGGCAGAGAGCAAAATGGGATTAGTTTTGTGGGACCAAAAGACCTGGCTTTCTTCAGAAGTTTGCACAGGTCTGCAAAAATGGCATTAACAAGACTATGTTGACTTGAGATAAAAGAATAACACCAAGAACGTAAAATAAATTAATTGTAATGAGAGCTGTTCTCTTTGAGCAGCTATTCTGAGAAAGATTATCTGTTCCATTATAATAGCAGACAAGAAACATTAAAAGTGACCCAGAATTTTTGAGTAATATTGGGTCTGAGGTATTAAAAGATAACAAAGTGACCACACTGAAAACTGATGCTGAGTAGAAAATCTTCAGAGATGCCCTATAGAGAGTATCAAAAAACATTAGAAGAACAAATGCAAATATAAAGACAACGGATGTTCTCACAAAGGCGTGGGGGGACCTTTCCTTTTTTCATTAATGTTCACCAAAGAAAATAAGAATTCAGATTTATGTTTACATTGAAGATTATAATAAAGCCAGAACAGAGACGAGCCTTGATAAGACAGTGCAAAAGACAACAGTGCAGAAATTAAAGTAAAATATGGCATACAGTAGATTTAATAATCAGAATATTTTACATGTGTTTCAGTACCGCGAGGCAAGGGCATGAATCATGAAGGCTCAGTAAAGTACAAAAATAAAAATCTTTATTTGCAAACAATGCAATCACAGAAAGGTGGAGGAGGTACTATAATGATCTCTTTAATGGTGAGAGATAAAAGTGAACAACAAATGGTTATTTTCTAGATAAAGGAGTCATTCTCAGAGGAATCAAATTTTTAAAGTATTCAAAAGGCAATTAGACATTCAGGTAAAATGCTGGCAATTCCTGCTAAATTAATAAGGCTTGGAAGCAGTAAGCTTTGTCAAAATTTTTATAACCTGATTTTGAAAACATTCCCTAAGAGCAGGAAGAGAAAGCCACATCTACAATTTCAAAATAAGGATGTATTGGAAATGTAGGAGTTATTTTTATGTTTCTTCCCATTTCAACCTCAAAAATCCAGCTTCCATACCTTTTACAGACATGTACTCTTTAAACACAGGAAACAGTGAGTGACAGCAAATACTGGTGTCTGGCAAAGAGTTCCCTCCAAAGATTAGTCACAAAAAATGAAAACAAGCAATGAGTTTTAGTTAAGTGTTGTCTCAAGGGAAAATGCTGATATAAAGACAATTAAGGTGCAATTCCTTAGAGGATTTAGAAATAATCTAGTGGGTCTTTGGCCTGTAAGGAGAGGATCTGACATCTTAGAACAGCACAGCACAAGTATGCAACTGTTTGTTATGTAGGAAATTGGATGCTTTTCAAGTAGGGAGACAATGAAATTTCTGCTCTGTTTCATAGCAATCCAATGCTAAAGTAGGAACATGAAGAAGCCCCACACTTTTCAGATCAGTCCAGTCACTGACCGGAAGGCACTGAAGCAATCTGCCTTGACGTCTGAGTAAGTGGCTGCTGTAGGAAAGACAAAGTCAGAAAAAATGGTGGTTTTGGATCAGTGAACATGAATGATATTCAAGGATTGCAAAACCAGGTAAATAGCCTTGTAATGATAAGATTTTGAGCAAGCTTTCTGTCAGGCAATGAGGTTGCAATGAGTTTGGTAGCCTCAACAGCTGGCAGCTTTAAATAATAGTAGAAGTTTGTGGGAGGAATAAATTAAACTATTTCCTACTTTGAACTTAATGACAGTAGGAAGATGTCTTTGTACAAAAGACCCTAAAAAGTCACCAAATTAAAAAAAGAGATTGCTTGACTAGATTAGCACTGGTATTGCCTAATCATCAGCTGAGAAAAGCAGCTGACAAATGGAAGGGGTAACGTACTGCAGTTTGACTGTAGTTGGTGCAAGCACAATATAACTGGCATGGGTGACAGCTGCTGTGACTGGGATGTGGTACAAGGTTTGCTAGCTGTCAACCACCACAGCAAACTCACTGGGCTCCTGGGTACATAAAGGGATCTCGTTTTGTTGCAGACATTTCTAGAGAGAACTACTGAAGATATAGTTAGCTGACTGTTCTGCACAGGATCCACGCCACCACTCTTACTGCCCAAGCAATGCGTTGGACGTGGTTTTTATAGGAATTCTAGTCATCCAGGTGATACTCCTTTGCAAACACGACGCTTGTTTATGTAAATGTTGTGAAATCCTACACCTATTGTCTCCACCTCCCTTCCTCTTCTACCAGCAGCAGCTTTCAGGTTCTCCCTGTTCCTAACCCCTGTGCTCGCTCCCTGTGTTCAGAGAGCACTCCTCCCCCAGGCCTATGGTGCAATCTAAATCCCAGCACCACGGAAGGTGAGACTGGCATTCAAATCTGGCTATCACTGCAAGAGGAGAGATGCAGCATAGTGGCTAGAGCTGCAATAACTGTGAAAATTTATCATCCCAGCTTCTTCAAATGCCCCTCCCTGCTCCGTGATCAAGGCACAGAGCAATAAATTCTTCTAAGAGCCCTTAAATCTATCACACTAATTGCCAAATGCAGAGTAGCCATTCATCTTTCCTGGTAACATGGCAATGCACAAATTTGCTGTAAGATTTTTTTTTAAATGTTTCCTTATGATTAAACTACAAAATAAAAGAAAACGTAACATCGTCGTCTACTTTCAGGCTAATGCCTCTTTTTGAAGCCTAGAGAGGAGTTCAGCATGAAAATCATAAAAGATTAGGAGGACTGTCAGCACAAAGGGACAGATATTTTCCTGCTCTATTCACATGCAGTCTTAGCTTTTAAAAATGCATGTGAATAACACTTATTTCTAGACTGCAGAAAGAATAAACAACACCCATACTTCTAGAAATTTCCTTATAACATTCTCTTCTAATTTCTTTCTAGAAATATCACAGCAAGTCTTCATTTATTTAGCATTGAGAGTAAGTGAAACTGGACTGTATTTTACCGGAGAGGTCAAATATTTAAAATAATAATATTCTTTGCAGTTGGTTGATAAATATACATGGAGAGAAACTTCAGTGAAAACACAAGCAATAATGAGAGGCAAACTTGGGATCGTGAGCTTGTCCTTTGTCAATTTGTTCAGCGTACAGTAACCTTGTCAAATTAAGAAAATTCCAAGTGCATTAGGAAAGGCTGCCCTCTTCAGACAAACTTAATAAAAGGTACACAGAAGAAGTTCTGAGTGTCTTGGAGTTAAAATAAGAACGCGGTGAAATTAACTGTGCAGTGCAGTATTAGCATATTAACTTTCTTCTGCTTAATAATGATTTGCTATCACATAATGAAAAGCATTTTTTGTCATTAGCTACATATTAATGTGTGTTTGTTTAGACTCACTACAGACCCATTTATACAGTTCCTACAAGGCAGCTATAACTTTCAGTCATATGCTGAAATATAGAGACATAATTAATTAAGAAATCTATTGAGTCTGAGCTTTCCCTGTGTCATGTTTTGCGCTGTCATATGGAAAAATAACACATTTTGCACTGTTGAACTTCTATCACAGGGGAATCTTCATTAAACATGATAAAATTGCCTTTTTTCCTCTAACAAAACTTGGGGTTTATATGTATTTTGATCTCCCTAATGATCCAAACTAGTGAGCGGCAAAATGTCTTTGTCATCATGATTGGTGTTTTATACTTGATGGCTATTTTTAATTTCATTCATGAACAACTAGGAAACAGCTTACTTAGAACATCATTTTTTCTTTTCCTCGCTATTTGTCATCTGAGTGTCTTCACAGGTGAAATTGGGGATTTTTACCTTGCATCACAGCAGGTGGCAAAACACAAGGTATTTTCCTGGTGAATATCACAGAATTTTCATAAGGAAGACTACCTGTATGAAGTAAGTAACTGTATCTGGGTTAATGACTGTAAATAACAGCTTCCAATTTACTGGGGAGGTGAGGTGGACATAAATATTTTTATTGGTGTTTTACTTTGAAAACTGAAAGCTGTATCATAGAATCTTCTGAGGAGACCTAGAAGTACATATTATGCTCCACAAAACCAAACCTGATACTTATCTATCCACATTTTTCAAGTCCTTTACCAGGACCTGGAACTGTACTAGACAAAACAGCCATTAAACTGTCAATACAGCCCCTCTAAAGTTCTCCAGAACAGGGAGCAGAGACAATGCTACTAAAAGATGCTCCTAGTGACAGAAAGATATGAGGGATTTAGCTGCCAGTGTGATGGAAGTCTCTCCATTCATCCTTAGACAAAGTCTTTTTTCTAGCTTTTCAGCAAAGCCTCCAATGTCATGATATCTCAGGAGAACACGCTTAACTTTCCAATAAGTTTGTGACTGCAAGATTGCTCTTTTCCTTGCAAAACAACTTTTTTTCTTTTTCATGTCTCAAAGCACGATAAATCCAAGTCATTCTATACTCTGATACAAAATTTGAATCAAGTCTCCTGCCTCCTTCACCACATCATACAGGCTTTCTGGACAACAGGTAATTTCATCTATCACGTCCCTTTCCACAGACAGTCTCTTCAGTCTCTCAAATTCAGGCAGCATTTCTAAGTTGACTTTAACAAACACCCCACGCTCTTAACCTTAACCATGTGAGGAAGTCTCTCTGAAGACTTGCGGGGTTTTTTTTCCCCTTTGTTAAATAGCATTCGGTTTAAGATGCACTTTAAGTTAAGAATTACTTAAACGCTTTGTTGAACTGGGGCCTGAAATGGGACTTTAATTTCCTTAACAACTCTCAGTATACCATTACTAGAATAAATGCAGAAAAATCAGACTTTCTGAAAAAATGTGTCTCGAGGGTGCTAGTACAAGCAAATTATGGAGCAGTTAAATAATGCCAAACTATAAATCTCGTATCTACCAACACTTATCCATCTGTCCTACCAGTATGCTAAGGAGTAGGTCTTGTTTAAATACTGAGATGTTAGAGCTGGAAATGAATACTTGCCTTTTAGTCCCCTCCTATACTATGGTATTCAGTTTCATGTATAATTGATGGGCTGAAATTTTAAGACAGACTGAGTAAATAAATTATGAGTATTCAAAATATCACCCTTTTGCCAGTAAAGCCCTGTTATTCTTCACACTGACTCAGCCACCTCTCATGCTGCTATCTTTATTTATAGGAATAGTATTTTCTGTGATTTTGTGGTATACACTTACTAAAATGATTTCAATGGAAATTATTTCAATGGCAAACATAACCATGATTTTGTAATAATCAAAACACAGTACAGCTTTGTTTGGGTATTTTTCCTTCATTCAATTGAGACATAGTGTAAAAGAAAGGCATATTAGTTGAATACCAGCATTTTTTATGCTATTGCTAGTTCTTGCACAATAGAATTCCTAAGAACTGTGCTGTAATTCTTTCCTGCAGCGAAACACAGGGGTGTCCACATTGGCATTCTTGAATTTTCTTAGGCCGTTAAATTATAAGGCTGCCTGTACTATGCAGAGAGATTGCGTTATGAATTTTCTGAAGTGACAGATTCCGTTATATAAGCCACTGGTGAGTCTGGGAATGTCATTCAACATTTTCAGCTTTGGAATTAATTTTATTCTGCTTTTTCCCATGAGAAAATTGAAAATGTTCACAATTTTACTGGTAAGGAGTGCAGTTTCCGTGACAAAATCACATCCCTGGGAAAACCCCAAATAGTCCTTCCAGCTGTGGGTGTACAGAGGTACAATTCTGACCTGACAGCTGTGCACCTGATGTGACTTATCGAGAAAATCAAACAAGGATCCTAAAATTAAAAGGCTGCTGGACAAGATAGCTGCAGCACATTTCTTGTAAAAGGCAAGGCTAATGACTCGAAAAAAATCTAAGAAATAGTTTTTGTGGAATGCATTTTAAGTCTCATTTATATAAAAATACTGGTCTTCTCTCACATGCAAGTCTTTCCATTTCTTTCAGGTCCAGGCTCGTGAGAGGGCTAGTCAGGTAAGCCCATTGTCCTTCAGTATTGCAGAGGTGGCATCAAAAGTGGACTGTGACATAACCGTCTGATACCACTTACAAAAGTTGATATCATATTCTTACACAATTTACTTCATTCAGTGACAATCTGTAATCACAGTTTACTGAGTTCTTCCAGGACTCATAAAGTAAATAACTTGAGCAGTAAGAACTCTTCTACGGACAGCAACTTTCAGTAAAAAAAAATCTGAACAGGTAAATGAACACATGCAAGTTTATTTACAGAGAAGGAACACAAGAAATGAAAATTTGCAGCGAGACAGACATTCATTTTGAAAAATTAGAGGAAGCCAGTGTAAATTCAGAGACAAGGCAAAGATTACTGATTTTCCTTAAATAAAAACAAGAAAGCAACCTAACTCTGTCCCAAATAATGGCTGATAAATTCACTCAAAGAAATACAGTTTGATTTTTCCTGTCTACCTTATCTAGGCAAAAGTCCATCACCTTATCAATACTATTATTCCAATATCTGCAAGTTTCACAGTCCTCTCAGATACTCACCTTCAAACTTCTAACCAGCCAATGGGGGGAAATGAACAACACCCCTCTCTAAATACCCAAAATTCTCAAAAATCACATCCATGTAACTGCATTACCACTGTTCAGAATTACTTTAGATTTTACCCCTCCAAAAATAGAAGTACCTAAAACTAGGTGCTTCAGAGCATACCTCCAGGTCTCAGCAATTATTCTGGGCAGAAGCTCCCTAGATGTGCACTAGGTGATTCCTAACACCTTGTCATGTCAAACACAAGTGACAAACTGAGGACAACCACCAGGATCCACAGTTGAAGCAGGCTGGGTTTCCTTATGACCCAGAAGTTGCATCCAGTATGATGTGTATACACTGACTGCATTAATAGGTTTAACATCAGGACTTCTAAATTTCTATTTTAATCAGTGGGTGTTTTGGCACATTGTGCTGGGAAATAATTCTGTCCTCGGCCAACACTGCTTATTGCAGCTACTTCAGAGAAACAGCCTCTTCTCTTCCAGCTATGTGGCATTGGTCTGGTGTCAGATTTTGTAGCCCTCCTTAGGCCCAATTTAGGTACTGCAGCACAAGATCACCATCTAAGCTAGGACTACTCACAGCCATGGAGGCTGAAATAGACATTGGTAAAACAATTACCAAAGTCACATTTGGCTTGTGCCCCTTGTACCTTGGAGCCTGGATTTTCAAATTTCACTGGTAGATGAACGTGAAATACCCCTTCGTTCCTTTGAAGAGGCCAGTCTGAAGCTGCAATGAGCCTGCAAATAGTGATTAGCATTTAAAGTGGCACCCTGAATAATAAAATCTCTTTGAGCCAGATTCTAATTTTCTGGAAGTGAAAGATACTCTTTACATTTACCTCACAGGAGCCTAATTTTGGTCTTGTCCCGCTAAATGAGAGGTCACAAGGTATCAGCTCCAATGAATCTCTCCTAGGCTCTTCGGGTAATATTAAATCCTTGACATTTCATTTGCAAGCTTTCTGGAGGCTGTAGTTTGTGGCTCTCTGCCCTGTTCCCTTCCAGCCTGAAGAGCAGTACATGTTGTGAGCCAGGCTGCAGGAGGCTGCAGTGGTACCTTCCTGCTCCAAAGAACCGTACCTCCTCTCAAGCAGGCCTGAATAACCATCTCTGAAGTCTGACTTTCCTACAACACTCAAAAATCCTGCTCCCCACATTTGGACCTTGACAGCAGTATGGGGCTGTGAGGGTTTTTGTGCTATGCTCTGCACCTTGCCTACCTGCTGAGACAAAGCTCATGGCAACCACTTACAGTGTTCAGCTCAGTCTTCCGCCAAGCATTTAATCAGTAAATGTTGTACTGGGCTAGTTAAAAGCACACAGGAAGGATTTATTGTGACATCAAGGTGAAGCCTAGTAAAACCAAAATAACAAATGAAGTAACCTGCAGCCAGGTGAAAATATCTGAATCCACAAGCAGGGAAGCATTCAAGTATCAGCAAACTCTCATTCCTATCTGCTTCTGTGGAAGTAGTGTTAGGCAGAAATGCCTAACGGAAACAAACCTAACCTGGGCAGGCTCTTTCGGGAGAGCAAATAGACAGAGAAGCCTCTTGATGCCCATGTAAACGTCATTACCTCTCTTTCTACCTTCTGCCGCAGCCCACACAAGGACGTTGGTCAAACAGTTCACAGAAAAGGGCAAGTGCAGGCTTAGGAGTTGTAAGTTCCCCAGAGAAGACCTCCTCTGCTCTGATTTTCAAAAAGCATAAACTCTCTTACTTTTCTACAGTAATCTTCAAATCTGTTCCATTTTCCATGCTCGACTATAGAAATCCTCTCTGGATTCCCTGAAAGAAAAATATTAAGCAGAACACCCAAAGTTTTTTGAAATACTGTAGCACTTGAGTCTCTGCCTGCCACTCAGTGAAACACAGCAATTTAAAATTACTGAAGATCTTAAATTAAGTGCTTAAATTTGAAGGTGATCACCACTCTGAACATGTGAATTGTACAGCTATCTGAAGTATCAAAGCTCTTCAATTTACTCTAAGCAAGCCATTTTTGGAAGCAATAAGGCAGTCTGTGATTGCCCAGATTGTACCGATTTAAAGCTTCTGTTTAGTTTTCTATTCCTTTTTACAAGTACTTGAGTGATTGTGCTAGCTTATGGAAAGACTGCGCTGAACATATTTGAGCAACTTGGGGGAATGCGTGTGACTTTTGTTTTGGTTGTAAGTAACCATTTTGGATCAGCGTTTTCCTTCAGGAGTCATGTCAAAGCAAGTTGGTTTACCTAGTTCTTCAACAGCTGTGTGGAGATAAAAACTGAACATCCATATCCATTTTCAAAGTCTTCAATTCACTTAATAGACAATGTACAATTTTCTGAGTGCACTGAAAATGTCATTGCTTTGTAGCTACAAATTGAAACCTATAATGCTCATCTCCAGGAAGCAATCATTAATGTCTTTTTTTACAATACAATATATTTAGTCTTGCAATTTTGGTGCACAGTGCTTTTTGAAAGTATTTTCTTAAATGAACTAGTAACAGCTAGTTACCCTCTGTAATATATTACTTAGTGATGAAATAGTTCCATTCCATACACAAACCTCTTATAGCTGCGAGGACTGTGGAAACACAAGAGATTCTAAAACTCCTGCATGATTCTTTCCTGTTCCATCCAAAGTAGCTTCAGGCCAGAACGAGGCCTTGACAGGTTTGGTTTTTTTTTTTTAATTTGGACAGTTTTCTACACAGTCCCAGAATTGTTAAATATTGCACTATTTCCCACACTGCATAAAGTTCAATTAGAAACATTCTTTCTGTGGGCCTTTTTCTTGTGCTCCTCCAACTGCCCCATGGCAGAGCTGTCACGGCTGATGATCTGCTTTGATTCACAACTCCCAGCAAACATTTCCCATTTTCCTTGCTGAATAGCATTAATGATAAAGCATAATTATCTGAGAACTCTGCTGAATTCTAGTATTTGTTATAAATTAATTCCACTTAATGCCTAGTCTTTTTAAGGCACTCTATCTACCAGAAGTAACTTCTTAGCTGAAGATGTGTCAGTTAGCCTTCCAGTTGCAGACCCTTGAAAATCAAGTCTGTTTCAAGTGGAGGCACATTTTGGCTATTTGACAGCATATCCTTTTATACATCGGTACTGACCCATAATCTATTGCAAAGGATGTGCATTAGCATTCATATGCTCTGCCTCCCAAAATAACACATGAGCCGGGACCTGGGGGGTTCTTGCTGCACTGTCTGTTGTTTACTCACATCTGGTTGATAACCAGCTCATATTTACAATGCTAAGCTGTCTTGAATGCATGGGGGGTATTTTTTTTTTGCCATTTCAAGGACTTCTGCAATGACCAAAATCCAGTTCCATTGTACGGCTTCTGAGTCATACGGTGCTTGTGCTGTATCCACCTACTTTTCCTTTTAATGGCCAGTCAAATGCCAGAGGTGAGATAATGCAACAATGCCTGACATTTATCTATTATCAAATAATTCGCTCAAGATTACATTGATCTAGCTGTGCACGCTGCACCACGATAAAACTATTTTTACAGGTACACTGTGACACATCAAGATGTTTCAGAATAATTTGTAAAGAAATCTGTCATGTGATTTCAGAAAATGTATGAAGGTTTTTTTGAAGCCATTTGTTGTTCTCTTGAATGATTGAGCCTTGCATGAAAAATGAGTTGACAGGTTAATTTTCCATGTAAAAGTCCAGGCTGCAGCACTGCCACTTCTTTCATTTTGTTTTCTATATCAATGTGGAAGAGTTTGCCTGTCAACAGAAGAAGTTTAACAGTCACAGTTGCTTACTTTGTTAATTGCTATCACTTTTTACATCTCTGTTCTTCGATATTTTGGCTATAATGCTGCATTCCGCATTATTCTGTGGGATTTTCCTATTTCCCTGCTTTGCAGAAGAGTTCAGTAATTTATCAGCTGTCTCGTTCTCACAAGTATTTCCCTAGTGGTATGAGCCTCATCTGAAGTTTTCTCAAGTTTCTGAATGTTTATCATGACTTTCTACTGCACCTGTAAAGCAAGTGCAGTAACAGGAATTTCAGAATGGTCAAAGTCTTAAACCATTTCAATAGTTGAGCTGGTAGAACCTTTACTGCAGCTTAACCAACTGTTTGACCTTCTTGATTAAATTATCCATGTTGCTCCCTTCATTTCTATTCACGTTGCCTTGTACTACACCGCCCTTACAACTTTTTGCTGTCCCTTTTTTCAAAGGTATTTCTGAGCAGTTAATACTTTTGTATTTTTGTCTTGTTTCCATTCTGTCCGTCAGTTCTGCAGACTTCAGAGACACTTTTCTGAAAATCAGTAACAGCTGTTGCAGCATCTGTGATATGGTCATTCAAAAAATACAGTGGCACATCAGGGCTGACTTGTGCAGGGCCTGGGGCTCAACACACGTTGACTCCTTTCACTGGCACAACCTGAAATGGAGGGTTTGTGTCTTGAATAGCCTTTTCCTTATGCTTTTTAAGATTGTAACAAAGAAGACTTGGAAAAGAATTGCAAGGCTATTTTGGCCGCGCTCTTTGCATTGTAAGCTGGGAATCAAGCGATTGTAGACTATCCCTGGCAGAGTTTCCTTTAACCACTTTTTTAAAAACCTCTAATGAAGAGCCCTGAATGAGTGTCCCAGTGCCTCAACAAATGCTCACTGTTCCTTCTCATCATTCATACATGTTTTGGAAGATGAAGTTTCCCCTCAGGCCTCTTCTTGCTAAATAAGACAAATCAGTTCCTTCACCTGATTTCCATAAGCATGTTTTCTAATCCTCTTTTCCTGTTACTCTCCTCTGGGGTCTATCCAGTCTGTCTACTCTTAAGCCCGTCTCCCAAAACCATATTTCAACTGCAGTTACACCAGTTTCAGGAGGAGCAGAGCACATTTCCTACCCCTGAGAAAAGAAGTTAAAACATCCCACAGCCTCATTCTCATGTTTTTGCATCATCATAATAAAAGGGTGTGCTTTTTTTAACGAATTTGTTCTTACCAAACAAAAAATCTGCTAACTTCTAGCATCAGCTCATCTACACCAGCTCACGTCTTCAAGAGCTGACCCAAATTTCCTTTCAGTAGAAGTTAAAGCAATCGAAGCAATCCCCAGTGACTCTATTTGGATGACTCCTATGACTTGTAGACAGCCAGATTTAACAGTGATTTCCACCCACTCTGAACTCTGACACTGGGCACTGATTATTATTTTTTCCTCATGCTGATCTAAAACACAGGGACGGTGCTTGCTCACTGCATTCCCCAGTATATTCTGACTGCCTCAACTTTCGTTATTGCCATTGTAGCAGAGATCCTGGCCTAGCAATGTTGTCAGTCGGAGCACGCTGATGAGTAACTCCACAGTCATAACTGGCTCTTAGCCTATGAGTGATAGTGCTGTTTCTGCATTAATGTTATGCGCACTGAATAGTAACTATCTTGCACCCTTGGATATATTACAGATTTCCTCATTTTTAAAATGCTTTTTGTCAGCAGTGATGTTTGCACACTACGAGGATTTAAGGCTTGCGTTTGTCCATTTCTTTCATTGCCACCATCAACTTTCATTATTGCAACTATCGTTCTAAATGCTCTAGAAATTCTCGTACATACTTACCTTCAAAAAAGTCTGAAGGTAAGTATGAGAGACCTGGCTTTCCCAACGACTCATGGAAAGACTTGCAAAAATTGCCGAGTGCATTACCTTGCTTGCGTGACTACCTTAGCGTGCTTTTGATGCTTGACTTTATTTTGCTAATAAGTTATAGAACTATCAATCACCTGCCAGTCTAGCAAAACAGTGAAATTCATTTCATCTGGCCTCTTTGACCTGTTAGACTTAAGTGGCCCTACCAGGAGTTAAAATTCCAGCCAGCAGAGATGATAGGATCACTGAAACACAGGCTCTTTCATTACCGCAAGGGGTAGCCCTCAAAGACTGAAATCTCAGTGGTGGCACTCGTAAAGATTAACATTCCTGCCAGAAACCACTGCCCAGCATATCAAAACACTTCTACCTAAAGCGAATGCCTGAATGCCTACTTAGGTGATGAAACTGAAGTAGCCTGGTTTGGGAAGGTGCTGAATACTCACAGCTTTCAGCAATTTTATGGAATTAAATGAAAACAGTAGGTGAAATAATAGACCTAAGAGAGACAAACACAGTGGCACATGGCTATAGTCTTTTCAAAATAGAAATAGATCTTTGTGCGAACTTAAATAAAAATTCTTAAAAGGTAAAGTGACTAATTGTTTCTTTTTATATAGTTTAATTGATGGCCTAAAGCCAAGAACAGATTTAAAATTAATCCAAGTTTCCTAAATAATTGTGACTTCATGGTGATACAACCCTGAATAACGGACTGAATGATAGGTTAATCAATTGACTGGTTCTTTCACTGAACAGAATATCAAATGAAAATACTCACCTATTATTTGTATTCATTTGTATTTAGATGTAAGCACATACAAATCTGACTTCCTGCCATACTGAAAAGGATGGAGTATTACAGCATGCAGTGTTCAGAGAGAATATGTCATCCAAACAACTGAACTGAGGGCAAGGGTGACTGTAACACTGCCTTGTAGAACTCACAGCCCAGCACATGCTGTGTTTGATGTGCCAAGGAAAAGGTACTGACACTTGTCCAGCCCATCCATCAGCATCAGTTCTTCAGGAAACCCCCTCTCTGTTCTCTGCAGAAGATTCAGGGTCATGCAAGCAGGATGCTGAATTCGGACAATACAGGCCATCTACCCAGGTTGGACATGGCACACTCTGTCTGACACCAGCTTGCCAATTTGGGGTGCAGAGGGGACGACCAAAGCACTAAAGAGCCTCTGCCAAACAAAGGAGTCTTTATCCCCAGAAAATTGATACCACTGCCTCTCTGAAGGTGTCAGTGCTCCCAGATAACTTGATACAATTAGGTTCTGAGTGCCCTTTTTTTGAAAGATTCAAGCCAGCTTATAGTATGCATGAGCATAGTTAGCAGTTGTTCACAAAAGGAACAAAATGTGGAGGAAGAGATGGAGATAATCATATTATAAATAAATCCATGAGTCTGCATTAAAAAAAACAAATGTTTTAAATGTAGGGCATCTTTGAGTCAGGTGTTAAGCTAAGAGGTTGGCAAGCCAACACATTTTCCTGTACTCCTTTTGCTAGTTCTAGGTTATATTTTCAAGTGTCAGGTTACTTTTCAGATCAGTACTGCATATTTTCTCACCAAAGTAAAGCAATACAGATCTTCTGAAACAAAAGTGCACATTTATTTGACAGCACCCTGCATTACAGCAACCAAATTAAAATGCATTTAAAATTTCCTGTGCTGCCTTTTTATTATTTATCAAATGCTTCAATTTAGTTATATATACATATACATATATACATATATGCATATATATATATATATATAACTAAATATGAGCATCTTTGAAAATTCATTATCATTTCTCAGAACACTGCAACAGGGGCTTTATTGTTCAAAGCTGCTGTAAAGAGAGCTGCACCAAAGGGAGCCATTTGGACTGCACAACAATGAACTTTATTGATCCTACATAAGTCATAAGCACAGTTACATTTTTCTGAGTGCATGCTATGGGCACATTTTCCTAATGGCAGTGTATGTGTGCCTATGTATTATTGTTAAAGACAACACCACTGTGCATCACAGAATTCAGGCAGCACATGGTCCAAAATTTCCAGTTTTGGAGTGGGATCTTTGCAACCTTACTGTACTCTCACTGCCATTTTAGAAGTTTATTTGGAGGCAACCCTGGACCCACACTGAAATACAAGACTGAGAAGATTTTCTGGCTTTTTATTTACACTTGGTTAAATTGTTCCAGTTGCGGCCTTGACAACTGTGTGCTGGTCCATTCACTCACATTAAGAAAAAAAAAAGAGGCACGTGCATGGAAGTGAAATAACTGTGTCTCCAAGTAAGTGTTCTCACAAAAAATCTGGCAGGTTACTCAGTAAGCACCATATTCAGATAAATTCTTTGTGTGCCCAGACTGTGAAGCACAGAAAGGAGAGCTCTTGCAGACTGGTACCATAAACATAGCCAATGTCAACAGGTTTTATTTTACAGCAAACATTAAAGAGGAGATTTTCAAAGAAACATAAGAAAGTTATGAGTGACCAGGGATCAAACACCTTTGGGCTCCTCCAAACAGCTCAAGGTCAAACAGAACGACCAGTACACCAGCCTATACCAATTGCCACACTGTAGTGCTCCCCGAGGCTTCAGTCCAAGAAATCAGAACCTTGTTTAGGGAAACATAATTAAAGCACTTTTTTTGCTTTCCTGTAATAGACACTTTAGCACCTGGTAATCTAAGGGAAATACCTGAAAAATCTGTTATTGTGTTTCACTAAGGCTATGCATTAGAAGCCTGTTTGTTTTCCTGTGGCAAATTTGATCGCAAATTCATGTGCCAGGGCTTCTTTGACTCACTGGTACATACCAGAGTGCACATCCCTAAATCCTCTGCTGCTTGGTGAGCCTACCTGCAGAAGCTTCCCCTTCTCACTTAGTGGAATTTATTTATCCAGCATGCATTTTTAAGAGGCTCAAGTCCCTTCCATTGTTTAAATGTTTGGACCCTAACACCTGCTACAATCCTGAGAACATCAAATGGGAATCCTGCCCTTAACACCCACAAGTGATCCACATATATGCTTCCCCTGGCTCAGACTGTGCTCAGGCCCATCTGTTTGAAGGCACCAATCCTGCTTTGCTGGTCCAGTGCTCAGGCAGCAATGCCAAGGAACAGGAACACTGAGCGGGATATGCTTGCTCACGTAAGGCTACCAGAGCCCTTTCCATTGCTTCCAGCCCTGCAGTCACACTAGGTCACTTTTGCTGCCAGTCTCTCTGAAAAAGGCCTCACATCTGCTCACTCAAAGTACGGGCCATGGAAGTGGGGTCCGCTCCAAGGGAGCTTCGGCTACACGTGGTGGCTGCTGCGGGTGAAGCCTGTCTTCATGGGTTTGCCCAAGAGCTCGTGCCCGTAGCAGAAATCTGTAGCTCAGGAAACAAAAAGTGATTCTGCTATGGACAAATCTCCTTTTTATTTAAACGATCAATGCAGCAAAGGTGCCACAGGGTCCCAGAGCTCCCCACACACATATTCAAGTCCGAAAATTCTAGTGAAAGACACAGGTCAGAAACAAAGGACTCTGAGTAATGAAATGATTAAAGAGAAAATACAGTTGAAAATGCCTGGAACTCATTATAATTTAATATCTCATTATTTACTAGGCACATTGAACATAACATGAATTTCCCTCTGCTCCAGCAACCCCACTTCATATTCCACAGAGCCTACACTTCTGTATCTCATCCAAGCCGAGATGAAATTGTCTTGTATATCAGACAAATGTACTAGAGAGTAGCCTACACTTTGGTAATGTACAAGCTGAATGTTCCCAACAGTCCAACTTCCACATCATTTAGAGAATTTGCACTCACACATTTTCAATGCATAATGAGGGGTTTTAGCAGTTCATAATTATTAAGTAGTTATTTTACATGCCCTTGTGTGTGGTAAATAATACCATAGAGAAAAGAAGTAACCAAGGGTTTGTATAAATGATTCTGCATAAACCTACAAGCTCAGATTTTAAATCTGCATTATCATGTTGGTTCAGATCTTTAGGCTTAGGTCTGAACAAACATGAACTTCAGGGACATTTGAAATTCAACTCTGTATCCTGACCTGGATTTTCTAAATGACCTTTGAAATTTGGAACTAAATCCAAGTGTTGCAGAGTCTCTATCTGCAAGCTTTTTGCTGATGGATTTTCATTCAGTCTAATGTAGGTGGCAAATTATGCTGGGAATAAGTCATTTTCAAGAGATCCAAGGTCTGGCATACAGACTACTGCTTCCAGCCGTTTTAAATGGAAAACAAAGGTTCTTCATTTACCTCTGAGGCTTCTGTCTGATTTATTTCGCTTCTCTGGTTTGCATTTATTTGATTGTTTGTGCCAGGTATAATGGAGAAAATGCAGGCATTGCTAGAAAAGCTGCAATCTGCAGTCCCTCAGCCACGTTGACCTCTTGCAGACACCTGAATCACAGCAGAAAGGAGAGATGGCAACTCCCAGCTGGACAGGCCTTTGCAGCTTGCCCAGATGTCAGAACACTAGTCTTTACTGGCCACGACTGAGACAGCCATAACTTTTTATAAAGCACTGAAGCACATATTTAACTTTACTCACGTATTTTAACTTTAGAGTGTGCTTAACTGCTTGCTGAACATGGGCAGGCACATGCTGCACTGGCAACACAGGGTCAGTCACTCTTAGAGCACTGAAATAGTCTCAAAAAATCCTGAAAATAGGAAATACAAGAAATCTTATTTATCAAGTAATTAGTCCAGTGTCACAAAATCATAGCCTCATAGAACAGTTTGAGTTGGAAGAGACCTTAAATACCACCTGGTTCCAACCTTCCTGCCATGGGTAGGAACACCTTCCACTAGACCACGTTGCTCAAAGCCCCGTCCAACCTGACCTTGAACACTTCCATGGATGGGGCATCCACAGCTTGTCTGGGCAACCTGTTTCAAGCCTCGCCACCTTCACAGTAAAGAATTTCTCCCTTAATATCTGATCTAATCCTACTCTCTTTCAGTTTAAAGCCATTTCTCCTCATCCTATCACCACATGCCTTTGTAAAAAGTCTCTCTCCAGGCCCCTTTAGGTACTGGAAGGTGCTCTAAGGTCTCTCCTAAGCCTCCTCTCCTCCAGGCTGAACAACACCAACGCCCTCAGTCCATCTTCCTAGGAGAGATGCTCCAGCCCTCTGATCACCTTAGTGGGCCTCCTCTGGACTCGCCCCAGCAGGTCCACATTCTTCTCATCCTAGGAGCCCCAGAGCTGGATGCAGTGCTGTGGGTGGGGTCTCATGAGAGTGGAGTAGAGGGGCAGAATCCTCTCCCTTGCCCAGCTGGCCACACTGCTTTGGCCACTCTTTTGTGCCAATAGATGGAAATTAGGAAAATGTCCCTTCATCTGACAGCATCTGATACTGCACTCCAACAACCGCAACAGTCCTCTGCCCTTTTCTGTGAAGGCAGACATTCAGCTTATATTGGTAAGCCAGCAGATCTTACCCAAATAGAAACTGAAGAGAGACGGCATCCCAGCAGTCCTCTTCTGAACTGTACTATAACTAAAATGAATACATGAACTTAATTCTGAAAAGCTGACTTGTATTTCTTATTACTATCATATGTCTTGGTTATATAGAACCCTGCACAATTAAAATTAATAACAAAGAAATTATTTTTGAAATGCACAGAAATTCAGAGACAGAAGTTAGTCATATTTTCAGGCATCTATTAGTTGTTTTGGTGATGTGTTGAAGAAAATAAAGGAAGATGAAAAGAATCAGTCTAGTTATTACCTGCAGGAGCTTATTGTCTTTTAAAATAACTTCAGTTTCATGAACACGTAAAACCCAAAAGCTTCAATAGTCTGAGAAAAAAACATCCAAGTTCCAGGGACAGTAAGAAAGCTACTGAAGCAAGTCTTTTGTTTGTCTTTTGACCATTTCTGCATGCAGAACTCCCTGCTGTGCTGTCCAGTTCTGCTTCCCAGTGCTTAGAAAGAAGCAACCTACCTTTGACCATGCCTTAATCTGCATTTTTCAGGACAAAAAATTCTTGGCTGCTATGCTGATCACCCAACTAGAATTTTTAAGTACCCTCTAAAAATCTCACATCAAAATAGTGCTATGTCCTCTGCACATTTTGCTGTCTCACTTTTCATTCTCTTTTCTTAATGGGAACGATGGACACATTTCTGCTGTACTGGCAGAAGATTTATGTCTCTACAGATTCTTCAGCAGAATTGTCTCTGCATTTTGTGTGAACAGTTGTAATTTTTTTTAATCGCACTGTTTGAATTCATATTTTAAATAGAAATTACAGGTAGATAAAGAGAATTAAGTTCCTGCTGAGATGAAGACCACTGGAGTCAGGATTATCATATTGTTTTTTGACTAGTATTACGTGTGGTTGAAAGATGACCTGAACTTTCTTCCCTCATCGTAAAAAGAAGAAACATGAATCAAAAGTCAGCCTCCCATTTTAATCAAATTGCCCTGATTATCTGGTATGGATCTAAAGAAGGAAGGTTTAAATAACTCCTACAATGGAAATATTTCAGAATTAATCTGTCAGTACAAGCAAAAAGATGTAATTAATAAAAGCAAATGAAATTACATTGTAGTAATCAGAGAACAACTCAGGAAAGGGCACAAAAATTGCAAGAACCAGATGATCACTGTGGATTGTTTCTACATTAAAAAAAATCACTAATCCATGCTCTTAGGGCTACTTAAAAGGAAGAAAGAAAAAGGAGAACATAAATTTCTCTGTCTATAGAAGTGCATTACTTGACTGCAGTTTGCTGAACCTTACAAAAAGAGAGTAGTTTCATATTAATGAAAAAACCGATCTGATAATACAGTTTTCTTTCTAGAGAATTGGGGATAGTTTTCTGCAGTGCGGTTAACATGGGTGTTAACTAAGAGGCAAATCTGGAGTCAGACCGCCTACTGAATGCTTAGGACAGAAAATCAAAATCCTTCACCGAGAACAGCACTCCTATTTCTTGCCTTTCCTATCAGAGCTCTTCGGAATAATAAAGTTTTATATTGCCCAAAGAGCCTCTTACCTGGAGGCACTGCTGATAACTCTGTCATCTTCTCACCTGGACATAAGAGAGGAAAGATACTGAGGGAATGGCATCGGGCTGTTCAGACAAACCCCAACTGCTGTGAAACAGTTGAGGTTCACCTTACATCAAAACAGAGGTTTGCCATTGATCTCTGGCCAACACAAAACTTGACAAACACTTAAAGACCCTATGAAAACTCTGAGTCCTGCTTTATCCAGTGAGAAAGAAATTATCTCAGGTGTTCTTCCTAGAAAATTTTAAGAAGTCATGATCCTTGCCATAGAGGGCCAATGAAAAGAAATTTACATATCCAAAATCGTAATTCGTCAAAGATCAGACAAAATCTACCACATGCTGACAGACTAGTACCCTAACATACTTCAGAAATATTTTTCAACCTGAGAACCAGCAACCTACAAAATAAACTGGCATTTAGGAAGATGTGTTCCAAGGACATGATTGCGATTGCCTTTAACAGGTGGTTCTTCCTGTACCAATCACGCCTTAGTTCCTCAAATGTTTGTTAAAGGCAGAAACTAAAGTGGAGCTGAATGTAGCTGTGACACTCTGGAAAACCCTCTTCTGTAAGAGGATCAAGTTAGGAGACTGTGGAAATTAAAGAGCTGTAATGTGAAGCCTAATGTATAGTAACTGTCAAGTGAGGTAATGTAGAAACTGGAAAGCCTTGTCTTAGAGTTAATGCCTTAATCCCAACATACCATTTACACTGTGAGGAAAAAATGTCAGGAACTGAAAATCCATGAAACAAGGTTATGGAACAAAGACAATAAAATAAACATTGTCAGTGACAATGTGTTGAAATTGATTTGTTTTTATTCCTGCAACAGGTACTTACTTTCTGATTTGCCAAAATCTCACAGCATTCTTTATGTTCAAGTTATTCTGAGGTCTGTTCTAGACACTAAATATTAATTATGAGTATCTATGACAACCACTGACACTAAAAATTGAGTATTTATCTCATCCAATGCCTGAGCTCTGAGGTATTAACCTCTCAAAGTTTTGGATTGCCAGAAAATAAAACTGTGACGCTAAAGGATGTGGTTATGTGGTGAATAGTGAAAAACTTTCCTTTTAACTAAACACAGAGAGTAAAAGAGTTTCCTGATTATTAATGATAAGCTTGTGCTCGGGGCCTAGCTAAATCAAAGCCAAGTGTTCTCAACCACAGAAACAACAAAAAATACAACTGCATGATAATCACATGTGTTTTGATTATATGCATCCTGCAGGCTCCCACAGAACCTCCCAGCCCTTAGCCCAGGCCAAGCTCATCTGCTGTCCCTTGGCAAACCATGCCAGCCCCAAACCTACCAACTTGTACAGTTTTGACATTAAAAAAGTGATGAGTAGGTGGGTAAATGCAGCCTAAGGACCACCATTTTGCCAGCTCCCTGCCTGTATCTGTCCCCCTGGAGCAGACAAAGCAGCAGACAGCACCTACAAGCTCAATCACATGTGCACCTACACGGAACAGGGCTCGACACCTCTGTACGACGACCACCAGACCAGGTCCCTCCAGCATGTCCCATCAGATCCTTTCACCATTTCTCAAGAGGATACAGAGGGATTTGGATGCCTTCCCCTTGGAGACAGCTTTGGTGGGGAAAAGGAGGGGAGGAACGGAAAAACTCACTCTTGGATTTTCTATTTGTGTACACGGGTTTTAGAGGACTTTGCAGACCTTCCGAAAAGCACTGAACCAAGAGATACAATACCATGGACAAGAAATGGGGACACATGTCAGACAGACATCACCCAGACTCAGTGAAAGAACACAATAAAGACCACTGGCAACACCCGTGTTGGCCCTTAAGTTTTCTGTTTAGTGTTTGGAGCAAGGGCGGTGTTGATATATACCAGACACAGGTCAATGTACTAGACACAAGAACATTATTTGGCCTCAAGGACCACATCTGTGCTGCTAAAATAGTAAGGGCTCACAATAGTTAGTCCCTAGCCCCATGTTTCCCACAGGATGCTTGAACTGAGTCCCCAGGTTTTGAGAGGCAAGAGAGTTTAGCGGTGTGCACACACATTGTGCCATACCCCTTTGCTTCAGGGATATCAAAAGATCTTTGGCACAACTAGGTGTAGAGACTTGGGTGCATAAAGGAAGTCCTAAAAATCAAAGGGAGAGGCAGCCACAGTGTCACCAGTGATGAAATACTGAAATAAAGACAAGAACAGTACTGATCTTCAGTACGAGCATTAGCAAGCAGTAGAAAGGTTCTGCACTGCCCTGGTTATTCCTTCCTCCATAGCAAGGAAGCATCCTGGCATGGGTGCTTGTAATGCAGGTGTCCCCATACCCTGAAAAACATGCCAGTACTGATGCTTTCCCCATTTCAAAATTGCAAGGAGTCAGGAAATGTTGCTGCCAGTGACAGTGGTGCCTGCTGCCACCGCAACTACACTACCCTTCTGAACAACCCCTTCCCTAAGAGATGATAGGAACGACAAATTAAAGTGTTAATTCGTTAAACTGCAATAGCACTGTCAAATTAGCCTGCATGAAAGTTAAAAATAAATCCATTCATTATTACAGAGCCAAAACAAGTATCAACCACAGAGCCAAAACAAGCATCGTACCCTTTGATAGTAAAATTCTGTGCTCAGAGCAGTCTTACAGGTCCAAGGGAAAAAAAAAGGGAAACAGGTAGGCAGCTCAGATTATTCAGTTCATACAAATGCAGCAAGTCCGACAAGGACATTGCCTCTGAAGCGACTTCAGAGAGCGAGCAT
Organism: Rhagologus leucostigma; assembly: GCA_013397725.1. NCBI lineage: Eukaryota > Metazoa > Chordata > Aves > Passeriformes > Rhagologus > Rhagologus leucostigma. The sequence goes on along the minus strand of VZTD01005399.1, from coordinate 1,132,422 downwards.
ATGCATCTGCAGAATACCCCTGAGGTTCACCAAAGAAGTGACTTGAACCCTCGCTTCTCTGACTGCTGCTCTGGTAGTATCAAAGACTGATCACTTGTGACAAAACCAACAAGTACCAAGTAGTGAATTGCCTCCTAACAGATAAAGAAAAAAATACACTGTCACAAATTTTTTTATGGATGGAGGCCAAGCTGCATCTGTTCCAAGCATCAGGGCCAAAATATCATCTACAATTAAAGCATTGCTGACAATGTTGTTGAGGCTACACGAGACAGAGCAGATTACAGGTCATTCTGCAGCTTGAAGGTATATTGGCACTGTGATGGCAGTGGTAATAAAAATGTGTTTATGTCAGTAAAGTAAGCAAATATGACTCAAAGCACACAAGCAGCAGACAGGCTGAATAAGAATTCACTTTTCTAAACATAACCGCAATTTGAAGTGCCAAGGCATGGTGGCCTACAGAGCCTCACTGCTGGACAGCTGTTGTGGAAATCTAACAGAACATAATTGAAATTAATGAGAGAACAAAGCAACACTCCCAAGCCTACCACAATAACTGCTTTGCAAAAGCAGAAGTTCTTTTCTATCACTGATATATTCAGGGAGACATTAGACAGAGTGAACTATGCCATTTGATAAAATACCACAGTACAGGGGCCATTGAAAAGGGGGATAGGTAAATGCAGGCACTGTGGAAGCCCCACCATATTCTCACAACAGGAAATACAGAGTTGTGGAGATGAAAAAAACCACAACTGGAGCAGAAAGCATAGCCTTCATCATCTGGGAACTTACACCCCTTGTCTGGGAATGATCTCTAAGCCCATGCTAAAAGATCAATGAACTGCAAAAGATGTCTCAGTTTGCCTCGGAATCTGAAGAATGAGTGGAATCTGGTTTTGCTTTGATTTCAATTTACCCAGCCCACATTACAATTCTGCAACATACTGTCAACCCAAAAATATTTATTCTATTGCCAGTGTCCTATCACTACTGAAAGGGAAACAGTGATATTTTGATCATGATGGGTAAATGACAAAAGCACATGAAATAAAGTGGGGGTGCAATGGCAGTGGGAGAGAGGAATAGCTGGGGGAAGACTCATTCCCTAAATAACTCAGTAAGCCAATACTTTAATACTCATTGTGAAGCGTGATCATGTTGCTAATGAAGCAATAAATCCTCCCTTGCATTGGTGCTGGAGGGAGGAGGGTCAGAAGGTGGAGAGAGCTCCCTTTCCTTTCTCATTATAAGCAGCAATGCAAAATGCTTTAATAAAGCTCAGCAATGTCCTAGAAGGAATAATCAGCTAATGCTTCTCCTCACAAAGCCATGCCGCAAAATGGCACGTGTCCTTGGCTCTTCTGGCTTCCCTCTTGGGACTTCTGTACTACAGTCAGCACCAAGCCTGGCCCTGCCCTCCCCATCCTCCCCACCAGCCTTCATCCACTTTGGGACTTTGACAGTTGACTTCCAGACCTGCACCAGCCAATTTAAGCATAAGCATCACTGATTAATGCCTAATCCCCCCTCCCCCTATACGTATACTCTAAAATGCCTTCATTTGAAATTGCAAAGGAGAGAAACATTTTCTTTCCCAAAAACTGAAACCGGCAACGAAAAATGAGCAAAGCCTATCTCTAATTAACGCTAATCTGTCTGCCTTGTGTACGCACCAGTGAGGGAGCCACAGTACACTGCAGATCAGAAGATAAAAACACACTCAGGAGTTCAACTGCTTTAGAAGCACAACATCTGTTAGCCATGTTATTCTGCAGCTATCCAACAAGCAGAGCACTCTTCACAACACTTAATAGCTTATGCATTATGGATGCTGCTGTGGGTACAGAGGTACTTGGGCTCAGGGTTTCATTCTGCGCAAGTCTCAAATACAAAATCTACGGGCAAATCTGGGGAGTGTCTCTCCTCTCTCTTTCCTCGCATGGGAAATAAGAGTTCAGGGCCAAATTCTGCTATCAATTACACTAATATGGCTCCACTCAAAATCAGTTTGGTGTAACAAAGAAAAATATCTGACTGACTCCATCCTTAATTTACTCAGTATGTGGAATTAGAATAAAATTGCAAGAAATCTCTTTAGAAGAGAACATTTTAAGTCAGCTATTGTTGTAATATCCTTGATTGATTTAGCCACTACGCTATTATTACAAATTAATAAAGGAAGGGCACACATTAATGGAGTTTATAGGTTTTTCAATTACTGTTTTCCTATTATTCTTTCTATTATTCAATTCACCAGCTTCTTCATATAGTTTATCTATAACTCTAATGCATTATAGTGCTTCAGAATTTATGGAGTATATACAAAGCATATAAATCCTATTAACTATCCCATCATACTTATAATTGATTCAATTAAAATTAAAATGTTGTGTGTCTACAGTACATAAAGGGGAGGGAAAATAAAACTGAGACCAAGGGGTTAATAAATTCTTGATTATTTATATTTTCTTAAAGTTCTCTGCCACAATGGAGACAATATACAGCACGAATATGCCACATTCTGCTCCTTAAATCCTACAGCCCAGCATGTAACATAAGGAGTACAAGAGACCTGAGAGCAACTAAAAATGATTTTCGTATTCATTTTAAGGCCAAAGGGACCATTTTGTCCTTCTAATATGACTCTAATATTTGCATGACGTGAGCCATAGCATTTCACTCAGGGATTCTTCCATAAAGCTAATGGTTTCTGGAAGAGTTGGGTTTTTTCAAGCATCCAACCTTCATTTAGGGATTTCCATCTATTTGTTCCAATTTTGTAATGCAGCCTTGCTGATAAAAATATACATTCTCAGGTTTCCACACATCATATATGCATGCCCGTGTTAGGTATCTAGCGTAGGAATGATTCAACAGACCAAAGTGAGGGACTGGAGTTCCCTGCCTAGTCAGTGAAAGGAGGCAGTCAGTCAGCTTCCGCACACTGAGTCAGAGATGGCTGAAAGAGCTAAAAGCAGACCAGGAGAATAAATACCTACACTGACTTCTGTTCTGAATTGCTCGAGATCCTCCTCCTACTGATAGCTGTTCTTTGCAGCTATTGTCTTTGGCAATACACTTCATTTGCCAGACTGAATAGGCATCTACTTTCTCTATAGCCATACACGCAATTCTGTAATAACTAAACCACGTGGAATTTGCAGTGTGACAGTGAGACAGATTTTCCAGAATTCAGATCATTCAGAGAGGTCTTTCTCTCTTCCTTTTTTTGCTGCTGTCTTTACTTCAGTGCCAACTCAACACAGGGTTTAGGCAACAGAATCCTAAGTGTCACTGAATTGAATTTGTGCTACAAAGTCATTTAAGTGCTTTTGTAAATCACACCCTTGAACTCCTGATAGGACTGCAGCATTATCCTTGCCACAGAATCCCAGTGCAACATCAGTGTGCTAATTCCTATTTCTAAAGCACTTTGAAGATGCACACACTACTGTATTGCACCCTGCAGACTTTCACTGGTGCTAACATGGTACAACTCTGTTTTCTCCCTCCCTCCAGCCTGAGAACAACAAGAAAGACCAGAAAATGTGTTTTTCCCATACATTTGAGAAGACAAATTTTGATGTCCCAGCATGAATTATTCTGCACCACACAAAAATGCTAATTAAGCCTTTATTCTATAACCTGACAGATGTTTCTGATGCACTGTTCATTCATTTCAAACTGTACAAAAGCTAAAGTTTAAAACTTTGTATTATGAAGCAATTAGCATTATTCATGAAGACAGCCATCAAAAGTCTGCTTGAAGCACTGTCCCATTCCTCAGAGAGAAGAATTTTGAAAGACATGGCTGGAGTTTGCCCTCCCTGTGCACTAGGTAGACACTATGCATACACACGCACACATGCAAGGAGTCCACAGGCCCCCCATTCCTCCTCCCCCCACACCCTCATTTGTCCTTCCTACTAGGACCATCTTCTGTTGCACATAAATTCCAGTCCTGGTGGCTTACACTCACTACTCATACCCAGCCCACGCAGCCTATTGTTGTGCATACAGAGAAGCAGTTCAAGCAAAAGAAATGGCTGCTTTTGTGACTGCAACATCACAGAGAACAAAAGTTGAATCAAAAAACTTTGTAGCTGACCACCCTGTTCCTCTATGGCATAGAAGTTTGTCTTGGTGCCCTTCTGTCCCAGCAGTGGCCAATGTCCCCCTCAGGAGCAGCCTGCTCTGCAGTTCCCATGCATCCCCTGATGCAGCACAGCTTTTGGCCGGTGTTCATGCTGCGCCTTTCCTGCTGTCATGCTCACCAGGATGGACAGGCAAAGACAGACTCATTTTCACACAGATCGCTCTGCTTTCCTATGGGTGTGGCATGAACACCCCAGAGAACAGCCCATCCTGTCTCAGCCTTGTGCCTTCCCTGTCCCCAAGGACCAGCCCACTGACCAGGGCTGGGGCTGCTCCCACTGAGCCCCGACTGCCCTGCTCCTGACTAGGGCAGGTGGGATGGGCCCTGGCTGCCATGCCCTGCCCTAACACCCCAAGAAGCCATGACTGCTCCTGGATTCAAGCACTCATTGCACCCCAGTGCTTCTCCCAAGCAAACCACCATTGGCTCCCACTGTCAACTTCCCTGCAGTGTCACAGCAAACTCATCTTCATCCCAGTTCCTTTTGTTCTATCTTCTACACATCTACACAGTATCCTTCTGGATTTTCTGTTTTTATTCCTCTTACCTATCACTATTCCGTTTTCTCCTCTGTTTCCCTAAAAGAGCACATTAATACTCCAGCCTACTCAGTCTCCTGCCCTTGTCACCAAGTCAACATCTGAGAAAACACTTGTCCTTTTCTCTTTGCTCTCTGGAGTAACTGTCAGGAAAAGAAAGATTTCTTTAAAAATACAGATTCAGCAACTACACACTCTTAGTTGGAAGGAAGCTTGTCCCTGGGGTAGTGATTATACATATAAAGACAATAATAAGACTGAGGGCTGCAAAACTGTGTAGCAAAGGTAGAAATCTTAAAGTCTGTCTTTACAATTCTCCAGAGGTTTAATCTATAGCATAAAAAATCTTATTTTACACATATGTAAGTGCTGTGAAAACAATGCATTTACCTGTTCATCACAAATTACACTATAACACGTCTCAAGAAATGCGTCAATAAGAGGATAAACAGAAACAAATAGGCATATAAAATGTCTATGAAAGGGATGCACAGAAATGAACATCCCTAATAAAGAATCAAGCCATTTCTTTTCTATTTGCAATTTTTAAAAATTGTATTTATTAACAATAGATATCAGAGCTATTATCTGTTGCTGTAAAGCTGAAGATGTAAGGTATGTGATCTAAGACTTACCAAAGCAAAGCTAAATAGTCACTTGATCACTGCTTTATGTACTTAGTAAATAGGCATCAGTAAATAGGCAGGATGAAGTATAGTACATCAGTAAATAGGCAGGATGAAGATTTCTAAAAGCAGAATTTAATTGAGTCAAAATTAGGTTATGTCAAATTCATTCCTGTACAGAAAAGACAGTTAGGTAAGTGAAACCTGAAAGTGTGGCACAGATAATTTAGCTATAAGTTTATCAAGAATCATGATGGAGTATTAGACTGAGGATGAGACAGAAAAAACCCAAAGACATGAACACTTCCTGTGAGGATCTTCCAGTCCTAAACCTGATGTCCCTTCCTTCTGCCAGGCTGAATCCAAACACCAGATTTACGTATGGGATCTCTGTTCATGTGAAGAAATACACACATGTCATGATTTACGAATGGTACTCCCCAATTTAGTGCTCCCACTGAGAGTCTCCAAACCATTTGCTGCTTACTCGCTCACCTCACCCTCAGCAGGACAGACAGGAGAATTGGAGGCACAAAAGTTGAAGATCACAGGTTGAGATAAGAAGAATTTACTGGAAACAGCAATGAAATAAGAAAACAAACAGTTGCGGCAAGAATACTAATGACAGAGGGTAAAAGAAAGAGGCAAAATACCCAACCACTCCCTCTGCCACGCTACAGTGACCCAGAAGAGGGCCCCTGTCCCCAGCAATGACATGAGGTGATAGAGAATAACCTCTGGATCATAGCGATGCCCCGCTCCCGGCTACTGCAAAAATTAACCCTGTCCTGGCTGGAAGTAGGACAACTCTTCAAAGAGGCAGTCCAAAACAATCCATACCCTCATCATACATCTAGAGCAAGCAACTGGGCAACACTATGAAGAACGACGCGACACTGACAGTGTCCTTCCTGTGAACTCATGAGAACAGTGAGAACCAGAGAGAGGTTTCCCTGCTGAGCCGGAGGGACGGGAGGAGAAACAGAAAGGGCACCTTTCCTCTCTCACACAAACAAAACTACTGTGTAGTTCAGGATTTGTAACACTAGAGAATAAGAAAAGCAGGAATGAATTTTCAATTACAGCAGCCTTGGGGTTAAGGAAGTCTTTCTGAATGCAGGGCACTGAAGTCTGAATGAATCCAGACTGAGACAGCAACTGACTTCGTTTTTCCTACTGAAAAAAACAATTAAAGTGTTCCTGATCATTATGTATTTGTATGGAAAATAGCTCCCTTTCTTCCTCCAGTGAGTCAAAAAGATAATGGCCATTTCTGTCTCTTGGTGAACTAGATATAGGGAAGAATTCTCCCAGAGGTATGGTGGATGCCTCATCCCTGGAAACATTCCAGGTCAGGCTGGGTAGGACTCTGAGCAACCTGATGTAGTTAAAGATGCCCCTGCTCATTGCAGGGGATTTGGACAAGCTGACCTTGAAAGGTCCCACCCAACCCAAACTATTCTATGATTCTGTGAAGGACCTGGTTGTACTAGCCTGTGTCAGGGAGAAGTCAGCAAACTTACAGAGTGGTGGCCAACAAGAGGCTTAGGAGCACATGGCTTAGGTATAAAGTAAAAGGAGCTGCCTCTTACCTGAATAAATGTGAGCCATATAATCCCAGTTCCTGTTTATCCAAGCAGAGGAGCTATCAGCACATACTACCTCATCACCAAGTCACTGAGTTTTCCTTTGAAAGACCCACAGCAGCAGGCACGGGACCTGCACAGTCAGGGGGCTTACCTTCACTGAAGGCTTTCCACTGTTTCAGAATGAAAATGTTTGGTCAGACAAAAGCAGCCCTGGCCACTTGCACTAGAGAGAAGCGCAGCATGGGCAGTCTCAGGGACAAAATACTCTGTAAGCAACTTCAGACACCTTCAAGCTATGGCAGTGCCTGTTGAAGCATTCCTTATTTCACTGTTTGTGAGATATAGGACATACAGTGGGATTCTAATCGATAGCTTGATATCCACCATACTGACCTAGTCATTCTCAATTCCCTTTTTAGTCTGTGGCTCTTTTTAGTCTAGGTGTCTTTAGGATGCAGTCAATTTCAACTGGTTTAGATATCTTACTTAAGGGCTGAAAATCACATCCTCCCTCTTGACAGAAGAATGGGTCTAGATGACCAGGAAGCAGTAGATACCTGCTGCATGCACACTGATGCACCATCAGAGGCTGGATCTGGTTTCTTTTATGTCACTGTGTCCTGTGGAGCTAGTTGTAAAGATCACAATGACTCCTTCAGTCCTTAAAATCTATTAATCTTCTAATTAGAGCTAATTAAAATGAAATGCATTTTTACTTTTTTTTTAGACAACTTTCTCTTTCATCATTAAAACACTGACATTTTTTAAATGAGCTCCGCTAATAACAAGAGAACATTAATATAACTGATTAGTATTCTTTTCTAATAGTTAAGACCTTGGCTTGTCCAATTACACATTTTTATACCATTAGAAAACAAAGTGAGAAGCTACATGTAACAGCACACCCCGGTTAGCACAAAAAACCCAGTGTAAACAGAAAACAACCAATTAAGTGGTTCTTCTGGGTATCAGGGACGAGGGAAAATACTTCATTGTGGTTTGTGAATTGTGTTTAAAGTACATGCAATAATTTTGTATTAAATATTCAGGATAAAGTTGAGTGATGTAGAAGTGGGAGAACAGCAAGAAAGCAGAGGGGTGCATAAGTAGGACATGTCTCCTCTCAAGCTTCCATCTCTCTCTCTATAGCTCTTATGAAAAGCTTACAGCAGCAGAGGACAACAGGAGATGTGTCATTTAAACAGAGGTAGGCCATTAATATATTGTTTAGAGTAATTGAAATGCATTGCACAGGATTAGTTGCCTGCCAATCATCCCAATTAAGCAGGCGTGTCATTGATCAGCACAGCAATTAAGAGGATTCTAGGGTATCAGCAATTTATTCTTAACAGCCTCAATACTAATTGCTTTCAAGCACAGAACCAGGTTCAACATTCTTCAAAAGAGAAATGAGAGAGTTATTGGAAAATTTCTTGTTCTTTTCCCACGAACGACCTATGGGCTAAACTAGATTAGGAGAATTCACAATACTGCAGAGTTCGAACATAGTAACAAATTATTCCATCATTATCTACCGCTAGCAACAGGAAATGACAAGATCAAATGGAGCAACACTTGGTGTTTGTTTTAATCTGGATTTTGCAATGTCCCTGTAAATCAACAAAAAATTCAAACTCCAAAGGCAGCACACAGTAAGGCAAAGGCTCTGTGGCAGCAGAGCAGACAGACAATGCTTTCCTGCAGGTTCTTTGAGAATGAAGAAATGCAGCCCTGCAAACCACCAAACTTTTGGCATCCATTTAAGTCCAGTTTCAAACTGGTGTGACTCCCCACAGTAACGCTCTCCGCTTGGTGTCCTTGTGATCAACCAACTAACACCTAGGTCTATCCTCTGAGCAAATTGATTAGTTTGACACCATTCTGTGTTTTACAAGTGTGTTGGAGTGTCTGGTGGTGTCTGCTGTGTCAGCAGTGCTCAGGAAATCCTCTGTGCAAGCAGGTGAGACTGAAAGAACAAGGCATTGCACTCCAGGTAGATCAGAGGCTCTCAGGAGCCAAGTTGCCACAAGCATGAATAGGATAGAAAAAAACGCATAATTACATGGGCAGAGTGAGGCACTGCTGGGCCACAGGAACAGCAAGGAGTCAGGCTTGGTCATAACCGGAGCCTTGGCACAAATCAGAAACCAATAAACCTCATTAAAGTTCCAATGAGAAACCTTGTGTGTGCTGCAGAATGTTGCTCTATGTTTTCAGGCTTTTTTTTTTCTTTTTCTGTTCGTATAGTTTTTATTCATGTACATCAGTGAGGAAATAAATTACGGATATCTAAACTGGAATATTTACATTTTTGCTTTTCTTATTGTTTTCTTTCAACACCAAAACTACTGTGAACTGAGTGAAGAAATTAACATACATAACGCCTCTAAAAGCACACTGATTGTACTTGAATGCTTATGAACAGCAGCATCTATGAATATTATTTTGATGTATCAAAATCTTAGCACAGGACTTTATCTTTCTGAAAACTCAAATATTTGGTACTATAGAAATACATATCCAATTTTAAAATATTTATTATGCAGAGAGCATAATGTTTGCTCTTAATCATAAGATACAATAATTAACTCTATATAAATATGGTGTTTTACAAGCTACTCTTTATCTAAGGTGCATTTTACTTTAAGCGTATCATTTCCCTCACCAGGATCTGCAGTTCCTAAAGGGAGATGACAACAGCAATGCAGACCAACACATTGGAGACAGTGAGAGGTTGGAACAGACCTCTGAGATCATCTCGTCCAACCTTTGACTGATCACCACCATGTCAACCAGACCATGACACACAACTAAACCAAGCACCACATCCAGTCGTTTCTTAAACACATCCAGGGATGGTGACTCTCTACCACCTCCCCAAGCACTTCATGCCAGTGTTTAACAACTCTTTCCACAAAGAAATTCCTTCCGATGTCTACCTGGATCTCCTCAATACAACTGGAGTCTATGTCCTCTCATCCTGAAAATTCCAAATCTCTGTCCAGTTTATTCTAAAACTTCCAAAGCCTTAAGCAGAAAGTAAAAACTACATTTCAGCATGGAGAAGAGAAAGCTCCAAGGGAGGCCTTAGAGCACCTTCCAGTACCTACAGGGGCCCTACAAGAGATCTGGAGAGGGACTTTCTACAAGGGCATGTAGCAGTAAGACAAGTGGTGATGTCTTTAAACTGAGCGTATGTTTAGATCGGAGAGCAATTGTTCACTATGAGGGTGGTGAGACACTGAAACAGAATGTCTAGAAATGCGCTGAAACCGTGCCTAGAGAAGTTGTGGATGTTTCATCCCTGGAAGTGTTCAAGGCCAGGTTTGACGGGGCTTTGAGCAGCCTAGTCTAGCTGAAGATGCCCCTGCCCACGGCAAGGGGGTTGGAACAAGAAGATCTTTAAGGTACCTTCCACCCCAAATAATTCTATGATTCTATGGTTTTTCTGGTACAAACAGCCCACAAAACCCGTATTCTAGCTTCACATCCATAACAAGACCTAGACATCTCCTTTTCCTTTCCTACCTGAATTTAACCTCCTCAGACTCCTAGACTAGGGAATAGCTAATATCCTCATTTTAGAGGTGTGAGACCCAAAATAACTCACTGAGCTGAGATCACACAAATAGCCCAGACAGATCTCCAAGCGGGATTTGGAATTCCAGAGACCCAAGAGTCTATTGCCCTAAATCCTGACCATATAAACAAGGAGTGTCTTTTAAGGAGCATCTCTTCTTTTTTAATGAGCCTGGGACTTGCCACTCATGGTTCTTCTTCAGGCCTTGTTTTGCAGTTTTGAACAAACTGCGATGTCTCTCCTCCAGCACTTCCCCATGTAAAACTAATGCTGGCATCATTTTTAAAGGCTTTGATATCCTGGCCTGACAGATGCAGTTCCTATTTATCCATTAAATGCTATTTGGCATATTGGACCCTCGCATCAAGAGACAAGAAGAACACCCTATTCACATGCTCCTAGCCTAAAGAGTAATAACTGCAATTAAATTGTACATTGGCTTTTGCAGAGGTCAGTGAGGCTGCTATGGGTAATGGGACAGAGAGTGCAAAACCAGCAATTAAAATAGCCTCAGTCTCTCCTAAGAAAAGATGCAGAAGCATGCAGTAGATAGACACACTATGCATGCAAACATCTGTTGTAAATGCATATTTGGCAACTCAGCAGATAAGCAAATGGGTCAGTGAGTTAAGAAAAATTGTTTCTTTGCTCTGTCATTTCAGGAGGGTAAAGCCTGCAACAGCCTGCATTTTAAGTAAATCTGACTCTTTCTACTTGCAACAGTGGAACTCTTGATTTGCACAGCTTCAGGACTACGCATTTACTTAGAAAAAGGGAGTGCAGCCCTTGTCCCCAAACCAGCTTTTTCCTATTAATTTCACTATGCTTGCTCTATGTGTAATGGAGCCATTTGAAATCCTTCCATCTTGTTTGCAACTTGAATCATGTCTCTATTTTTAGCAGACTTGGAGCTACACTATGACTTTACCAAATGGAAAATGTAATCATGTCTGTGTTATGTATAACAAAGTGTGTGTTTGCCCTGAGCCAAACGAACTGCACCATCAGGATTGAGTCAGGTTTTGGGGACAGTAACAACCCTAGGAACTAGCCCTGCCAGGAACTTTGCTTTCCTAACTTGCATTAGCTGGAGTTTTGTGACAGCTCCCAAGAGAACGGCGCTGAGGCAGCACAGCAAGAAGACAGTGTCTCAAGAATGCATGAAACCAAATTCCTCAATTTGTCCATATAGTGGAATGAGATTTGGTCTATTCAATGGGAAGGGACACAGTAATCTTGGGGAAAAAAAACCAAAACTTCTTCTTTAGGAAGAGCATGTATGTAACACGCTTATAACTGACTCTCAGTTTAACTAGCATTGGCAGAGATTCAAGAGTGTGAAACACTCCTCCCAAACTCCATGGGGGCTGATTTATACCACCGGGCAGCCTTTTCACATAATGAGTTTCCCTCCCAGAGGGTCACATTTACTACTTCTGCCCTGCTCCAGAGGCAAATAGCATCTAGCTTCCAGGCTCTGCATTTAACAGGAACAAGAACAGCGAAGCTGACAGAGAAACTGAAGAAACATATGGCAGCTTTGTGCGTACAGCAAGGAGAGGTGTGACTGGGAGCATACTGCATGTTGTTGCTATTGGAGCCCCTCAAAAGACCTATATACGTGCAGTAGGGAGCAGGAACCCTAAGGTGTTTGTTCGTACACTTGTTTTCAGAGATTCTTAAATGAACACTTACTAGATGTGTTATTCAAAGCATTCTGGATCAAAAAAACAGCCATTCTTTTTTAAATACTTAAAACATTTAAATGTATAGCGTGCCTTTGCTGGTGACAATAGAGAGGCATAATATAAAATCACTTCATGCATCTAATCTGGTTTTCCTCTTACAGCAGTTTTATACCGGCGTAATTTCATTGATCCTATAGAAATTGCTAAAGATTCAATGGAAGAGAATCCTGAGAGAGAAGAACCATCCAGTGAATGTCACTGCCTTAAGACTGGTACATGATACTTTAAAATGCTATAAGAAATGCCCACAGAAGCCACAAAATCTCTTGCAAAAGGAATTCTGAATCATCCACAATGTGGGACAATTGTTCCTCAGTAGAGTGGTCTTCCCTCAGTGAAGGAACTGTCAGCATACAATTACAGATCTCTGAAAATCATTAAATCTCCATGTTTACTGGAAATACATTAGTGAGAAAACACCATTCTATTTCTCCAAATGTCTTTTGAACATAATAGCTTTTTTTTTCTGAAAATGAAATTCCCAAATCTGCTGAGAAATTACCACAAAATGTCACAGTTCTGTAATTAATAATTCAAGTCTTTTCCCTACCCCAACCCATAAAGAAATCAAAAATACAATTGAAATGTTGTTTGCCTGGCAATATGTATTCAACTTCACAGCAGCAGTTGTCAGAAAAGTACTTTTGGTGTTAAGAAAGACACTTTGGGCTTGGTTTATAAACAAATTTTTGCTGGTACAAATGGCATAAATCAAGCTAACTACATGATTTACATCAATTGCATTATATCAAATTAACTGCTAAAATCGAGCAAAACCATTCTGTTCTCCTAAAAAATTGCTAAATGAAGAAAAGCAATTCACATCAGGCAATTTGTAGGCACTTCCTAGTTGTTTGCAAAGTTATGCTCCCACTTCTAGAAAGGCTGGAAAAATATTTGGCATAACATCACTCCACCATACGGTAACTTTGTTCTGTATCAATTATAATCTTGCCTTAGCACTTTGCTCTTCAGCAATTCTGATGCTCTGCAATTTAATTTTGTCTCTGCTTCCACGTGGGGGAATAAAGGAACAGAAGGAGCAGGTTGAGCCATGGACCCTGCCATTTTCCCACTTTCTAAATAAAAACTGGTGCCAACAAGCACAGCTGTGGCAATGAAAAGATAGAATAAATTGTACAGGTAAGGGATGGTAACAAATGCTAGGGACCAGGTATCCATCAAAAACATGAGTGTCAAAACAACCTTCTATAGAAAAGCAGATCCACTTAAAAACAAAGTTATTCCTGTCTTCTGGTGCTGTCTGGATTCGGATGAGTATCTGATGGTACGAAGTTGGCCCTCCATCTCCGAACATCAGTCCAGTCACAGACAGACACATTGTAAAAAGCTGCCTGCAACTGAAAACCTCCTCTCTTTGGAGACTGCATCAATTCACTTCTAAAGTTCCCAGCATAATTTTGTTGGATCTCACAAAGCACCATCACTAGGCAACCACTTTTTGGTGGGCTCCAACTTATTGCTTAAGACAAGTTTCTTTCTGCTATATCCATCGTCTACCACTCCTTCCCTAGGGGTGTTGAAATCTGTCAACATTTCTTAAGACAGAGGCAAACAGTTTTATTTCTACTTGACCCCGTGGCAAAATGGTATTGCTTTCCTTCACTGCCTCTAAATGTCTCAGCGTCCATTTGCTTCGTATTGAAACCGAATTGGTAATTGCCCGGAGTATTGTTTATTGAAATGGATTTAAATTCTAATCCATGACTGTACTAGACTTTCTTTTAGAGTATTTGAATTGCATTTTAAAGGCATCTAAAGCCTTTGATCCTCGTGCTATGTACAACAGCAGCAACAAAAATGGTGTGGGAAAAGAGCAAGTCCGTAGAAAGGTTGCACGCAGTGGAGAGGGCTGGAGCCCTGAGTCGCCCAGTGCCCTCCATCTCCCTACCAGAACAAGACCTGGGCCTGGAGCATGGGCCAGCTCTTTGAGGGAAGGTGTGCAGGCCAGAGGGGTGCAGAGGTCACTCGGCCCCTGAGATCCTATAGGCTGCAGCCTGTGTGTAAGGCTGAAGCCATTGCTTTCTTTTTTAGGAAGTCTTCTCTGCTTCAGAGTCCAGACATTGCAAAGAGGATCAGGAAAAGGGATGTGTGCACACTATGCAAAGTGAAATGTGGGATGTTTCAGAGGACCTCTCCTCAATCTCCTTTTTTCCTCCTCTTTTTTCTTTTCATCATTTTACTCTTAGCCACCTCTCCCCACTTTCTGGAAATCTCCTGCCATCAGTAAAATACGTTTTAGAGACATATTTCATCTCTCCAGTCCTACTGTCACATTTGCTGAATCTGTCTTGACTTCTAAAGAGTCCTGTGTGCTATTGCTTCTTTTTAAGACTGCTTCCATTTTACAGATGGAATAAGACAATAGGAAATATTCTTTTATCATATATGATTAACCTGTGGCAACTCAGGTCCTTGAATTAGGAAGTTTCCTAAAAGAGCTATGCCCCTATTTCACCCGCTCAGTAAAAAAAATTATACTCTGTAGAAACAGATTGTTATGAGAAAAGCTTTTCCTGCATGGAGAAATTTTCTCCATATAGAAAGATTATACCAGGCAGGAATCTTGCTGAATCTTGCCTTATGCTGGACAAGCTGTACTCCTGTTTTGAAAAGTATATGCTTTTGGCCACTCAGCATTTACCTTACTACAAGGACGATATAAACCCCGCAGAGGAAATCACTACCACTGGAATGCACCCAGAAAAAACAGAAATCCCATACCAGTTGAGTGAGAAGTTAAAGCCCTGATCAGTAAATGCTAAAGTATTAATCTTGCAGATTTTTGAGATGTCTGTTAAAATTATTTATAACAGCTATCAGAAGGTGTCTTTGTGAAAAACAATATATAATATTACATCAGTGCCAGCAAAGAGGTACTGCTGCCAGTTTTACACTATTCCCTACAAATCTTGTCCATGCCTTGTGTGAGGTATTTACCATTTGCAGAGCAATACCACACAGAAGCTCTAATCAATGATGTGGACTCCACGGTACCAGCCATTAAATGGATACAGGCAAAAAAATTACTTCTTTCCTACAGAATTTGATGAAGGTATCCAAAGCAGAAGATTAACCTAAGGGAGACAGAAGTGTTTTGGAAATCCATCTAAACTCAATTGCCATTCTTTCATTCACTTTGCTTAAGTTCCTACAGTTCAGAAACCATCTGATACACCTTTTTGTTTCACACAACTCATTTGGAGTTTGATACACCTAATTATGCTCACATGATACTCTTAATTATGGCATAATTAGTTAAACTCTGGGTCTAGGAAAGTCTGAAAGCTATTCAGAGCAACATCACTTAAATCAAGAGCTATTCAGTATGAAACAGAGGTCATGTGGACACCCGTAATTCTGAACAACATTTTGCAACTTTATCAAAACATTAGGAAACCAAGAACCATATCAAATTAAGAGGACAGATTGTTTACAATGCAAACTCCTGGGTAGAAGGAATGAATAAAAAAAAATTAGTTGTGGTTGTAAAGCAATCATGGTATTATATTATTAGCCTATGGGGTTAACAGTTATGGTTAACCATTACACCAGAGGAAATAGTTCCAGTGCCAGAATACTTAAAATCAGCATTCAGATGTGCTCTCGTCAACTTACCAGTAAGTCTCAATTAAACAATCTCATTTGAATTAGGTAAGACTGAGCTGCCCATACATAATGTTTGCAAAAGACTGATAAATACTGAAATAGCAAAGCAAAGGTCAGTTCTAGGGAAGTTTTCCAACTAGTTAACAGAGTGATCTTCCCTTCCTTTTTGCCTTCTTTGAACAGTAGCTCAATGAAGATTCCATTTGTTTAAGTGAACACTGTTAGTAATCATAGATCAGGATCAGGTCCTAAATGGATCAAAACCAGTAGCATAAACTAGAAGTTGGGAAGCAGGACTGACTGAAGCAATAAAGAAATAAACCCCTATCACTCCTTGGAGCTCTACGTCAATACAGAAGACTGTGTGTCTAAGCCACCAAAACTGCAAGTTTGTTTTTGTTAGAGAAATGAGAAACCTCTTGTGCACAGTGACAACTCTGAATGTCCCTTCTTGCTTAACAAAAGAGATGACCTCAGGCAAGGCAAGAATCTTGCAATGAAAAATCCCAGTATCCATCAGAATTTGTGTGTAGGACTCAGAGGTGCTAGGCAGTCTGCAAGCACACAGGGTGGGCTAATATTAGCCCCAGAAGGGCTAATATGAAATGCATCACTAGCTTTTGATTAGGAGCAATTAGAGCTGGTTTATTATTTTAGTCAGAAAAAAGCCTGAAAAATCCTATCTTGCTGTGTGTTTTATCTTCCATTGCGGAAAACTAAAACAGCAGCAGCAAATAAACCTTGTACCAATTCAATTTGGAAATCACAAGTTCAGCAAAAACGCAGAGACACAACAAATTATTGAAGTTACCAGGTTTGAAAAGACCTTTATAGGAAGACAAGGTGAACTAGAGGTGTAAATAAGTTTTTAAAATTGAATGAGTTTTCTAAGAAAGCTTTAAAACAACTTACAAGGTGAAGATATAACAGAGATTTAGAATGTCATTTAACCACAGGAATTCAAGTCAGGGAACAAGGCTGCTCACCTCCGGGACAAATCCTCCAGCTCCCCAGGAAATCTGCTAGAGTGTAAGGAACTGATAACTGTTCCAGCACAAGTCAACCGGGGCCCCACGGAAACCTTTCCCACAGCTGTGCTTATGATGATGCCAGAAGGCACTGAAGGCCTGCTGCCACAGATCAACAGGGGTACAAAGGCACATGAGGAGCAGGACACACGCACAAGCTTCCTAAAACAGGCCAAGCGCCCCAGGCAGGAAGGAGAAATGTGTAACAGAGGCTGTGCATTATCTGTACAGCAAGGATGCTGGGATGATGAGGATGGCAAAGGCCATGGCCATGTCCTCCTGATCCACAAACATAGCGCAAGGTAAAACAGGCCAACACCACAGACCCATCACTTCTTCCTTTCCTTCCCGTCTAGAAATTGTCCCAAAACACGTGATGTTTTGGTGATTGTACCAGTGAAGGTGACAGAGGTTATGAGCCTTTTGGCTTGAAGTCAAATTATTGAAAAACTTCTCAGACTTTCAGAGCTCCTTCCATGACTGCCCTAATTTGTGTCTCCACTGCAAAAAGTGAGTCACCAAAGAACCACTTAAAGAACTCAGATTTTGCAGTCTGTGAGCCTTCCCTTTTCTCCCCACTCATCTGTGCTGGCAGGTTGATTTTTTCCTCAATGTGGACTGAAAAAAAAAAAAAGACATCAATTTATTTTTTCAAATACTAACAAAACCCAATGGGAGAATCAGGCAAGAAGAAAATTGCAGGCTTTTCAATCTCCTATTGTAGAGAAGTATGCTGGAAAGACATTCATAAAATGAAATGAATGTAAAGAGTACATCCAAGAGCGCAGATTAGTGAGGAACGCATGTGCTAGGATTTGCATAATTCCAGCTGGTTGGTGGAACATTTCATATTAACAATAATGCTAAAAATAACTTATTTTGAATATACTTGAATAGACTATGCTTAAGCACTGCTGTTTTCTTCACAGTCGATGGGTGCTTTACGACAATCAAAGGCAATGGCAGGGCAGGAAAATTCGTCCTCGAGTAAGGTGGTTACAGACAGCGTTGCAAACAGCTACAGCTATTGCAGTGAAAAATGCCAACATATATAACCAAGCAACACAAAATTCCTCCACCTACTCATCAATAACCCTTTAGTGCCTGCAAGAATCCAGACATTAAGTTCTTGGTCAAGTGAAGTTCAGACTTGTTCAACAGTGGGTCTAAATTAAGCATTGCAAGGCGGAGAGACTCCTGGAACTCCATTGTCTCAAAAATTCACATGCTTTCAAGGGTCTTTACTATAGTGCCTCTAAGCTTTGAACTGATAAAAAGATATTCTTTTATGTTTATAGGTTGCACTCTCTAAGGCTCCTCTACCCCTGGCTCATAATTTTATTTCGTGTCTTTTGATTTGGTGGGTTTTTTTAAAGCCCAGCTCTTTCAATGATATGTTTATGTAAGGATTTCATTTTTCCTTTAAAATAAAAACCCAGATGCTCTTAGCCTTCATTGTTGAAAAGAAGAGTTTTGAAAACATCTCCAAGCTGAAGATAAAAGATCAAAAACCAGAAGGCAAGTAAAAAGAATGCACATCTTTTTTAAAGCCCCATTTTTTTTCAGCCAATATCATGATGTTTTTGAAGTATAACACAATTTATAAAGGTTGGAACTGGAGGAAAAAAACCAAAGAAAACACCTTTCCCTGCAAGCATGAAAATACCTGTTTAACCATACATATCAGTAGGTCAAATAAGTTAATGGAGTTATTCATATGCATAAGTGTGAACATGTATGAATATTCACAATATACAACACAAAGTTTTATTCATTTTTGTTTCTATGTATTAAAAGTGAATATCAGCCTTGAGGATGTGATTGGTCATGGCTCAGTCAACAGAGCATCCAAAAAAACCCTAAATCAAAAGTGCTGCACGTAGACGTAAAGTATGAAGATAAAAAAATAGCACATCAACCAAGCTCTGTAGTTACCAGATACCCAAACCAATAAATAAAATGGGGCAGTGGCCTGTGAATAGAAAATACCACTTACGTAAGGCTAAAGTTTGGGCAGTGAGGTGACAAAAAGAAGGAATTCTTGAACTGAAAATCTCCTGAAAGACGAAGGCAGCAGCCTCCATTAAATTCCAAAAGACTTAGCTTGTAAGTCTGACTTACGAATGAACAGTAGATATTTGATTGACTCATTCATACCTCAGCTTTAATTTTTCAGTATGTCAGTAGCTTGATTTTCAGTCCCGGAGCACCTACAGCTCCACTGAAGTAGTCGGAGATGTGAGAATTCAGCCTCTTTGAAAATTCAGCTAAAGGCACTTGGAGTTATGAACAAAACGCAGGCTCAGTTGCATGCCTATTACTGTACCATCATTACGACTACTCACAAATTAGGCACACAGTCTCACACATGGTCTTAGTCATATGGGGGACAGTTTCAAAGACGCATCATGAGATGATATGAATCCAACTCCCTATAAAAGCATGTACCTTTGATAAGCTCACCCTGGGCTTTGAACGGTTTTTCACAATGGTTCTCTTCGAAGATTTGGTGGTAATAGAAATCATTCCTTATATATCACTGGATAAAACCTCAAGATTATTGAAAAAAGGCTTACATTTGGTGCAAGAGGAGGGAAACTTCACACATTGCTCCTGGGAAATCCATGCTGCAACAAGAGGAGCAACGTAGGGCAAAGATCACGCAAGAGTGAAAAAAAATATAGCTGCTACACTGCTACATGAGGGACATCTCATTTTAGTCCCCTAGTAAATCCCTTCTTTTCTTACAGCTAATCATGCCAGAAGGGCAAAAAATAAGCTACCTTCCAGTTAAACCCATTCACAAAATCAACACAGTTTTGAACCATCCCTTGTTTGCTTTCATTCCATTACAGTTTAGAATTAATATAACCTAGTTTATTGGTTTTTCATGCTCTTAAACATTTGTCTTTTTATACCAGACCAAACACTGAACTACAGGGGCCAAAACTGGGCAGAGGGGAGGGAGGAAGGCAAGCCCCTTTCATTAATCTCAGGCAAGGGTTTCAGTCTCAGACTCACTTAGGATTCACAGTATAACCATGCAGTTAGCTTTTAAAATTACCCAAATGTATTCAAAATGTTTGCTCAGTTGAATCTGTTATGCTTTGATAGCATCGCTCCACAGCATAAGGGTATGGCAAGGAAATATAATATGAATGATCGCACTAATAAATTATCATTGTAAACCACAACCACACCTTTGCATGATCTTCTGATCTTTACTGTGAAAAATGCATTTAGACAACAGGTAAAAAAATGTTCCTTGGATTACATAATCTTCTGAAATGTTATGAAGGAATGGAAGAAGAGTGATCCATTGGATAAAACTGCAATTTCATGTGCGACCTTAGTTCTGATGAAGCCAACAGGATTTTTTTTATGTTTGGGGGATTTTACCCTATCCAGATACTGTTATAAACACTGTTATGACCTATCTAGATATTGTTATCTAGATTTTTTCTCTGAAGATAATAAATTGCATGCAGCTAAACACCTAGTTCGGAAAGAGGAAGAGGAGCACAGGACAATAAGCCTTACAGCCCACATAGGATAACAAAGTGATGCCACCCAGAGTCTGGGCAATATATTGGCCCAAATAACGTTTATCACCTGTACCATAAATCTGCATATCAGCCCACATTTGCAGTTTCATGAGTCTCTCTTCCTCTATTCCTTGGCAAAGGACAACTTTGGCCTCTTCCTAGGAGAATTATTTTTAAGGATAGGTGGATTATTCAAATCAGTTTCGACATGATTTATAACAAGCCTGATCGCTAAGAGACAATTATGAAACAAGGAGTTGGACATCTGAATATTTTGTCTCCAAATTCATTCCTCCCCATGGGTGAATGCTTGATGCCATGGCAGGTTTTAGTAACAAAAAGAATGAAAGATTCCTTCCCTTAAGGAAATAAAAGAATGAAAAGAATGAAAGATTCCTCCCCTTAGCTTGATTTACCACCTAATCCCATACATAGGAGAAACCAAGAAGGTGAGCATCATAATAGTGATGGCCAACCTTTACTCAGAGAACTTAAAAAGGTAGTTTGACATTCTGGAGGCCAGATTTTCAATTCGAAAATGGAATATAACCTGAGCTAAAATACGCTGGAACACTATCGAAATATTATTGGTCCACGGAACATCTGCTAAGAGGAGGGAGGAAACATTCTGGAAGTCACCACTACTTGACCATCCATGATCTAAGGGAAAAAAGTGAAGATCCCAATTCAAGAGTATATGGCATTTGGAATAGTTTCATGGGCAACTGATGATGTTATGTATTATCTGGTCTTCAAAATATTAGCTTTTCCTCTCTCCTTTTATTTTGCCAGAGTCTGGTTTTAGCCCAAAGCTTTTCAGTGAAGTTTTGGTTTTTTGGTCTTTTTTTCCCAACTTAGTTACAGGAATAGTCAGAAGTTTTATATTTTCTAAGTTGAATGCAAAAGACAGATGCTTATATGTGCTAAGGGACAGTTAATTTTCTCTTAGTGCTCATACCAAGACAGGAGTGAGGATAGCATTTTGCAGGCTTTGTACAAAGAAGAATACCAGGAGAACAGTTGTACTTATGCGTTACAGTCCAGTCACTGCAGCTGGATACAATCCATATGATTTGCTTACATCTTCGCAAGATCTTCAAGGCATATCAGCTGCAATGCGTTATTCACAATGTCAAATATTCTAGACAGGCCAGAAATAAATCTGTCTATGAGCTATTACTAAGAAATCATCCATCAGCAACACAAAAGTAATTTCTGCTATATTCTAGTCCAAAGTCCAGTTGGGAGAGTCTAACACACTTGCCGAGATCGGTTGCTTCTGAGCTTGGCTTTTTGCCATTTTCTCAGTCAATCCAGAAAGAAACAAGGAATTAGGCAGTGTGTTAGCTTGCCAAACCAGTGACATCAAAAAAAACTATTAGTCCTGATTGGATTATTGTTTTTTTAAGGAAGATGATAAATGAAAAGAAAAAATATTTTACATTATGTACATAATGGAAACACTTTTTAGACACTCTTCATAATCTGAGACATATCAACTATTTTTTTCCTCAGGTTCTTCCTCTCTCATAAATCCTCTCCAAAGTGCTGATATGCATCAAATTCTGGAAACTCGAAAGAGAGGGGCATAGAAAAATTATCTAATTTGATACACTGCCACTGTGCCTGTATGGATGCAGAGCATAGGAATCATCTTAAATGAGAATTTGTTTTTTGTAAGCCTGATGATAAGAGAAGGTTTTAAAACCCACAAGCATTCATCCCTCTATCTGAAGAACTCCTATGTGTAGGTCACTACTAGAAACAGCTAGTTTTGAAGGGGGGAAAGGGCAAGATATGCTAAAGATAGATAATATTTTGGGTATCCTTCTCCCCAAATCATGTCTTCCTGAACACTCCGGAAAATAGAACATCCATTACTGTTGTCCTAATTTCTGTCAACAGTGAACTTCAGTACAGGCCTAAATCTGCTGCCACTGTAGTTGGTGAGAACACTTCTTTAATAGGACTAATGTCAGCCACTGCTGCCAATGCAGCCTTATAGCAGAAATCAGTCTGCCCTTAAACCACTCTGAGTGGAATCCCAGTTCCTCCAAACCCTTAGAAACGATCACAAAGGAGAAAGGAAAGCACAAACTCTGGGTATTTTCTTCATCTTGGGATTTTTTTTTTTCAACAAAAGCAAAACAGCCAGCCCATGAACTCCCTCTAGAACAGGGTGTACTCAATTCATATGCTTCAGTCTCGACAACAAACAGCCCGTGCTGCTGGGCTTAATTGATGTCTGGCAGTTCCAACACACAAACTTCTCCAGCAGTTTTCAGATGCTTCAATCACGCGGCTCCCTGGAAAACCATCAGAATCCATTCCCTGTCCTGTATTTTTCCCACTCGTCCTGAAGATTTTTCTTCAGAGTTCACATTGGGTCACAATTGCTAATCATCACAAATGCTGCTTTGACTACCATTCCACCTAGGCCATACTGCAGGAAAGTAATATTTTTGGGATAGGATTCATCTCACCTAACTCTCTTTATTTCAGAGTTCAAGCATATATCCTAGGCTAGCCAGCTAATTCCCATCATAATCAGAATCTTCAGGCAGCTGAAGATTTATTTAATTCCAACACAGGTTTCTAAATTAAGTGCAATGAATTTACCTCCTTAACTCCTTGACTGTAGAAGGAACCCAGAGAATTATCTCTTCCTTTTTAAGATCTGGTTTAGCAGTGGTTACATGATTTAGCTCCATGCAACAGTGTCAGATCCTGGTGGGAATTTGATTGGCTAATATATTCTAAAAGATTTCAAATATCTTTCTAGTGGCTCTCTGTTTACCCAAAATACTACATGTTCAGTAACTTCAAGCCAACCTCTAAGAAGTCTGCTGAGGTGTTCAAATGTCTTAATCTGTTCCTCCTAGAAACTGGAAAAATATATTTTATGAGGTAATACAGCAGGGTCCATCTTTTAATATGACAATCAGCAATACTTCCTTTTATGCTCCGTTTCAGACATCTATAGAAAACAAGATGCCTGTATTTTTCAATGTATGATATTCTTCACTTTGATTTTTCATTGGGCTTTCAAATCTGCATGCAATTTTTACTTTTAAACCAGCTGAACATACAAACACAACTATAATTGATTTCGGCATTCAACAGAAGAAGTAGAGCCTCATGTATTTGGGGATTCTATTACGAGAACCCATTTGAGCTACAGGGTTTTTTTAACATAATAAAATGATTATGCAAGAAACTACAGTGGCATGCTAAATCTTCCAGACATGAGAACAAATTAATGACTTAGTGGGTGAAACTCTGGAATGCTGACAACTGCAAGTTAGGCTTCTCTAATGTACTGGTAGCATGGTTAACAGCCTGCAACCAAAATGTCTTATAATCTTTATATGAACCATCAATTTATGCCTTTAAACTTACACTGCTATTATACCATTAAATTCCTATTTTTTCCTTGCCAAAGCTTACTTTATTTTCTTGGGCAAATTCTACACTAACACAAAATGTTGGCCTGGGGTTGTTTGGAGAAACAGGTGTATATAGAAAAGAAATGTACATCAAATTTAGTGGGCACTCACACAGGGTAAAATAGATTTAGCATGTTGAGATGCTGGAAGGGAGAAGTATCTGAAAGAGTAATTAAGAATAAAATACAGTAAAAAGCCACATATCCCTTTTATCTTACACCCTCTTTAACTTCCTGCTTTTCCTTCAGCTTCCTCCCAGTCAGATCTTCTTGCATATAACTTACATATTAACTACTTTCATGCTTCGTGTAAAAACAGTGTCAGGTTGTTCTACTTTCTAGCAGGGCAATTACTGAGACACAGGTGTTGTGAAAAAATAGATAAAGGAAGCCTTCTTTCAGAGCCTTGTCACAGAGAAAGAGAAACCAGATGTTGCTTCCCCGCCTCAGCCCCTCTCTACTATTGTACTTTTTGGTTTAGGAAGGTCCCAAATCTAGGAAACTATTACGAAATGGTATCTCCATAAGCTCACTGAGACATCTGCTACTTCTTTGTGTTGGAGATACTACCTGGACTTTCACACTGAGCCTGTTTCTGGCACTTCTCACATTTACTAATTCCCACCTGATGAAACAGACCCATCAGCCTACAAAGCCAGGCAGTTCTGGGGCCATCCCTGACACGAGACATACTCTAAACCAGTCCAAAGTCATTTTTCCTCCCTGCAGAAACCTATGCCAAGACCCTGTCATTTTGAAATCTCTACTATAACATTTCATGGCCATTCCAAAAGACGCCACTGCTTACAGAATGTAGTTATAAAATACTACCCCATAAATTCCAAAAACTATTCAGCAACTATAAAATTGTCACATAAACTCTCACCAAAAACAAGGGCAGGGGGGGACAAGTAATAGAAATTCAAACTTCTTGAGGGAAGGATAGTGAATATGTTTTTATTTTATGGTAATTAACATCACCTCCTTGTTACCTTCAGATCTTTTAAGGTGTCACTCTAAATGATACTCTTCATGAAAAGTAACTTTTAGACATTTCTAAAAAGCATAAAAATTACTTCTGAGTAAGCTAAATTGCTTTTCTTAAAACAACATATTCAAAAAGTCTTATAAGTGTGTCCTGATAAAAAAAACTGCATCAAAAACCTAGAGATTTTACTTTGGTTTTATGCTTGTAGGGTGATATCCTATTCCCACAAAAGCCAGTGGAAATTTTGGCATTCATTTCAATGATGACAGAATTTCACTCACTGAGTTAAATGACATTTATTAGATTTTCATGTTAAATGCAGAGGAAAATCCTGTTCACGATTCCTGCTAATCCAGACTCAGAGTTTCTACACAACTAAAGCAAGAAAGTTGGTAACCTCAGATCTCTTCTAAACTGTACAGAAATGACCCAATTTCCCACATTCTTTTGAATACTAAATCTTTGAAGCCTGTGATGAGGGAGGAACCGCTATGTTGCACTTTGAGTTTCACTCAGTATTCTGACTGCAGTCTTTGTGAGTCTGCAAGGATTTACATTCATTGTCTCTCCAGAGTCACTTGCAAAATGATTTCTAAAAATTCTCTCTTTCAACTACTATTAGACACTGTCTAATACAGGAACAAGGATTTCCTGGCCCAAGGGCCAGATACAATCTGCAACTTAATATCAGGCAGACTGCAGCCAAATGAATTTGCATGTGTGCGTATTTACCATTGGCTGAAAAACAAAAGTGCTTATTGACATATGACCTGCCAAATGCCTCCGAGAGACCTAGGTGGTCCTTCTCAAGGAAAGGGCCTCTACTACAGGGCTAAAAAACTGCAACTCAACATTACAGCTACCAACCAAGCAACACAGAAACAAAATATTGCAGATTATTCCACAGTACATAAATGCAGTATTCCAGTGGGATTATCACGTACGTTTGTCACGCTGGTGCACAGGGCACCATTAGCAAGGCATTAGTGAGGCTACTCAGTGCTGGCACCTTCAAATCAGTAAATGGCAAGGATGGAGACGGAGGAGGAGAGAAGGAAGAAATTAGTATACCTTGAGCTTCAGAGTTCAGAGAAGATTTGAGGACTGCCAGGAAAACAAACAAACAAAAAAGCATATTTTCGCTTTCAAACTTTTTTTGAGCATTTGAAACAGAAAGTGAGGAAGAGACAGCGTAATTTCTGCAAGGTTCCTTTTTAAGCAGAACTGTACTTTTATATCAAGCAACATTAAAAGAGAATGCAATAGATTCAGAGGGAAAAAAGAGTTCAAAACTGAGGAAGTTGCTCACATCCTCCTGTTACTTGATCTGAACCATCTCATATCCATCTAGGTTATTGCTGTTTCCTCTATCTGTCACAGATAAATGACTGCTCATGCAGTAAGAGCCACTGCTATGCAACAGCTGTGCTCTAATGGACATTTTAAAGCTCCTTGGGTTGGCAGATGCAGGGAAGGAAGGAAGGAAGGGAGGAAGGGAAGAAGAGAGGAAAAGAGGAAGAGAGGAAGAGATGGAAGAAGGAAGGAAGGAAGGAAGGAAGGAAGGAAGGAAGGAAGGAAGGAAGGGATGAGGTGGAGAAGCAAAGGAAAGAAAGGCAAGTGTAATGGGTTTATATCGTCACCCTTCATAAATCTTGATCATGTCTTCAACAAGATCTAGAAAAATCACAATTTCACTCCAGGACAGGGATGTTCATTACCCCGGTTCAAACTGTATGAAATATTACTGTGGGAGAATCATTCACAATTGATTTATGGCTAAATTGAGGGAAGTGGAAGTGCCATGGCCAATCCACTGCCTTCAAAATATCTTCCAATCTTGCACCAACACTAAAAGCTTTGCAGGAAGCTGCTTCTATCATTTGTGTACCCAAACACAAGGCATTAGCCCAGCACATCCCATTAATCATTTCAGCCACCTAGAAATGAAAACTGTAATAAAATGGAGAAAGGGGAAAAATTAATAATTTAGTACTTGATCTCTATCTGGAAAAATATACCATTCTAAAATAAACACTTCTTTCTTTATAAGCCTGAGACAGTCCTTAACAATGTTTATATTAAAAAATCTAACCAAATTATTCATGTTTCTTTAAGAAAAAAAAAACGAAAAATCTTTCTGTCAGAGGGAAGACTCAGGCTTCAGAATATTTGTTCATCTTATTTTTAAAAAATACCTAATTTCTTGAGAGTTGTTCAGGGTAAGCTAAACAAAGGGATGGCTTTGTGTAACAGATCGTTTTGGAGATCAGCTGTTCAATGTCTCCATATGCTTCAAATCAATACAAAGGGCGCATGGATGTTTAGATTAATTTCTGTGCTCCAAGAAGTGCAAAAAACATCTTAGGCCATGAATTCTATGCTCACCAGCAAGTTTATCATCAAGAGACACATTACTTTAGAGCTGCATCATGCCTTCAGGAAAATTTAACTCATACACTGCTACGGCACAAGGAATGTGTGGACCCCGAGCAGCAGCAGAGTATTTGGGAAAGTGAAAGGAAGTTAAAAATTATGCCTCTGCTTCAAGGAACAATCTCTCAAAGCAAAAGGCAACTTTCTGACACTGTGAAGTGAACTAGGACCTACTGTGAAAGAGCCATCTGTGTACAACCTTGAAAGAAGGAAGTCATGAATGCCACTAGAAAAAAATCACACCATGTTATTTATTCTTGTTTGCATCCTATTGAGCGATCCCCATCACGCTGCACTATAAATTCATTTGTGCCTGCACACACCCATACACACACATTTGTTTCATGTACACCTGACTAAGTGGCTTTAGGCCACTGGTTTTTTCCAAAGCATGCAAACTAGACTAATGAGATACTACATGTTACAAAAGAGATTTTAAAGTTGCACAGTAGCTGAATTACACTGTATCAGCACAAGCACTAGACATCTCTATCAAAGGCTTTTTTTTTTTTTCAAGTGAGCACAGTACACTGTATCATTAACTTCCCTTATAGAATGTAAACATGATTTCAGAGGAGGAATTAATCACGAAAACTTCAAATAACAGTTTGAAAACTGGAGCATGAAGAAACTAAGTAACAAACCCTCTGATGAGGCACATTTGTTGGGAGTTAGGCTTTTGTAGGACTATGGCTGTCATCTATCCTTTACCCCTCTTAAAATCTTAAAGTTGAGTTCATGACATTAAGACTGAACTGTTAATATCACCTCCCAAACTAGTCATAATTACTATCTTTTTGAACCACTGCAGGGTTTCATCCCGAATCCCTGTGGGCCTATGCTATGGGATGAGAAGAGACTAAGTTTCTGACCTCTCACCTCCAACATAAGCAGTATCCTCCATACTTGTATCATTTCTCCTCTTCTCTATCTCCTAAGGCTAAATTTTTGGTCCTTCTTCCGGCAGGAGCTTTCTCAGGCTCTTGAATGTCCTTGTCAATCTTCCTCCAATCTCCCTATTTCAGTCACATCCTTTGTGAGCTCAGAAGGCCAAAATTGTGCACTGCTTTCTAGCTGAGACCACAGGCACAGCTTTATACAAAAGGCTGTACAATATCCTCTCAGTTATCCGACTTCTTAGGAGCCTTGAATGATGTGCAACCCAATATCACAGTTGGGTTTTGACTGTTGTAATTTGAGCAAGGGTCCCCACTGATCTCTCATACTCGTCTCTTCTGGATCCATCAGGACTGACTGTTCACACTCTGTCTTTCTTTATTCACCACTGATCTTTATCCAGCACTGTTCTGCCCACTTGGTGGAAAATTTTAGAATAGTTCTTGCTCCTCCTGAACAGACTATGTATTTCCACTACAGATTTTGCAACATGGTGGCTCCAGCTCTCTCTCAATAAATAGGTTAAAAACAGAAATCTTTGTTAATTTGCAGATGTCCAAAGCCCAACTTTGGTCTCCTTCTACCCCAACAGATCAGCCTAACCCTCTGCTTTTCCTCTCCTCCCCAGCTTTCAGTCATGACAGTATTTTGTCTGTTACTCCATGACATTGGAGTTTTTGTAGGTTTTCTTGTCCAGAACTCTGTCACTCACAGCATTTTGTTTTCAATTTCTCATTACTTTTCTTATACATTCTCCATGCTAGAAGATCAACAAAACATTGGCTCTCATTGCACAAAAAAAAAACCAAAAAACAAAAAAACCAAACCAAACAAACAAACAAACAAACAAAAAAAAGCCGATGAACTACATACTACATCATGCCTCCCTGGTACTTTACTATTGTTTTAAAATGAGGATTTCAAGTTGGTTGCCAAGTCCAGATGTAAAGTGTTACTTAAACATATCACTGAATTAACTAACTGTGCCTGTAACTGATTCACAGCTGAAGCTCTGTTTCCAGTAGAATTTATAGGAGACACAAGCCTCAAATCACTGCAAAACCCAGCCACAAATCAAAGTCTTCTGGCATATGGTACCAATCGATCTAGCAGAGGTTTGCTGCTGGAGCACTCAGCAGTTCATGCCTGAATCCCAGCCCTCGGCCACACCATTTCTGCTCACAGGGCTTTGCTATCTTCAATATTGCACTGCTCTCCTTAGCAGATTTGCCAGGCACCCTTGCAGATTCACGGGTGTTTCTGTATGACTTCTGGAAGCCAAAAGATGCCCTGCTATTCCAGAAGCCTGTCAAGGGTTCTTCTTGCCTCAAAGCCCTCCAGAATTCGAATTCTAAGCTCCAAAGGCTCATCTGCCAAGCAGGAATTCAAGATTTTGATATGGGATGCAAACAAGCAATCCAGGAAGGACAGGAAAAATTAGTAGGACATAATGTCTTCCATGACCTCTGCTGCATCAAGGAAGCAGTTCTATCAAGGATGTTTTTTTTAACCCTTCTGCTCCAAGAAAAAGTCAACTGGATGCTGTGTACCTTTGAGGATGAACACCAGGAAAGAATAAGCCAGAAGAATTCCACTGACTCAACCAGAATTTTGGGAAAAGGAAACAAAGGAAGAAAGAAAACATAGCATGTATGATGTGGTCCAACTTCACTTTCATCATCTTAGATGGAGAGACAGAGACTGCTGAAACCATAGCAGAGGCCAATATGACAGCCAGGTTATTATAAATTATATCTGTAATAAAAAATGCAATAAAATTACAAGGATGCACTGGTGTTATTACACTTTAGAAATTAAATTCCAGCACTGAAAAACTCACAGGCGTAGACATATTCTGAAATCTTTCAGACAGCCTTCACAATGACAGCATTGCTTCCTCAGGGCTCAGTCCTCCCTTGCCTGAAATTAAGAGTCTGCCTCCTTTCCAGTTTCAGCACTGCAAGACTAAACCTTGGCATCTTTGTTCTGTGTAAGCATCCACACAGGTCAGTGAAGAAACTGCAGCCACTCTCCCTTGGATCCCTGTCCCACACCTTGTTTGTTCAGGAGTCTGCAACATTACCAATGTCTCATTATTGAACCAAATGCCACCACAGTGACTGAAACACAGCCCAAAAGTGGGCACTTCTTGTCTATTTCCACCCAAGTCTACAGCACACAGAGCAAAAAGACAATAAAAAACCCTACGTGTGTGCTTCCCCTGCTCCATAATAGCTCCGTGACATAAGCATTTCATCATGTCATCCACCGTAGGATCACTGTGTCTGGGTTGGGAATACAGCTCTGTTCCCAGCATGGTCCCCATTTGCCTGTCAGTTCAGTATGGTGGGTGCTGAATAACCCTCCTTCTTCCTTACATCAGCATCTCTAAGGCTTTAATATTCTGTTTGATCTGTTTGAGGCTGTGGGAGGAGTAAGCAATTTTCTGTCTGGCTTATTAGCTAGGTAGGGAATACTCCCCAGTAAATACATTCTGTAGCATTGCCTTTAGACCTCTTATCCAAGACATTGTTCTGCCCTTTTTTTGGTCTTTTTTAAGACTTCTTTGTTTAACTTTACGCATTCAGGGAAGGAGATATAATGCAAATAACCTGAGAGCCAATGTTATTTATAACTTTACTGCACATAACACCCTCATTCTCCCCACCACCCCTTCACTCTATAAAAATATACAAGAGTAAACAGGCACTCCAGAAAAAGAAACCCAGGCATCCAGTGTTAAAACTGAACAGCTAAGAGCTTAGCAGCAGCAAATATAACCTCACCTCCTTGCGAATAATGCCTTGCTATTTAGTCTGGTTACAGATGCACCATACTGCAAATACTATGCTGTGGTATCAGCTTCTCTCTACAATCTTTAACACAAGTCTAGAGGATTATGTAAGTGGAGGCCAAAGAACCCATTCGGAGAACTGAAAAGAAGGCAAGCATGTTTAAAAATTAAGACTTAAAAAAAAAATTGTACGAATCAGAATGAAAATGCTGAAGCATAGTGTAATGTGAAAAAAAATGACATCTACTTCAGAAGGAAAGGAAAGGAAAGGAAAGGAAAGGAAAGGAAAGGAAAGGAAAGGAAAGGAAAGGAAAGGAAAGGAAGAGTCTAGCTGAACAACTTTAGCTGAACAGCTTTGACCAACTTTCTGCCCAGATATTGTGAGCAGAGTTTCACATCAGTTGCCTGCAGTTTCTTTCAAGGTACTGATAAAGGCGTAAGTGTCACTTAAAACAGAAACATCTAATACTCAAGTCTCCTGCTCATCACAGACGAGACATTTCCCTGGTTAACAACGGGGGCTTCATCTTTGTGGAGGCTAACAATAGCTTCAGAGCACTTGGCCAAAAGTCCCAACAAGCCTGCCATAAGGCTGAGAAGTGAAAGGGCACCCAAATGCTTCTTTTGTGTTGTCTCATGAAGGAAATCTTTGGAAGAATTTTACAGGGAAGCTCTTAGAGAAAATAAAAATATTTATTTCTTTCCTCTACTGAGGATTTCTGAATTCACACTGACATTTGACTGAGCAGTTACTTAGCATGCTGTACACCACATTTCACTTACAACAACAGTGGATACAGTAAAGTTCCCCTTTTCCCCAGAAGATGACAATACTGTATATTTTTCATAGAGAGTTACAATTTTTCAAGGTTTGCGGTTTTTTTTCTTCTTTTTTTAAAGGCTCAAACAAGGGAAAATACGTTTGAAAGGAAGGACCTATGGTGAGAGGGACACTGAAACTGGAGATACAAAACTTGTTTCTACGATACATTAAATACCCTACGATGGTCAAACAGACACACAAACAACAACTATATGTGCAAAGGATCCACAACCATAGGTCTTCCACCACCTCTAGAAGTTGCTTCAGCAGCAGATTTTATAATCAGTAACAGGCACCTGTAAGACAAAAGAATAAGGAACAAGTGTGAGCAGAGAGACACTTCTCCCATCCACAGCTCATTGCTCAATACAATTTGGAAGAATCTTTAACATTACGGGTAACTAATCCATCTTCCGGTCCTGCTCCATTCTGTGATCAGCAGATGACTGATATCTGATATATCTGTGATCTAGGTGTACTGCAGGGGCAGCAGGGCTGTCACCCACTAGCACCCAAACCTATAAAAGACGGAGGAAGTGAAGCAGCATCACACCTGTCAGCCTCCAATCAGCAAGACCACCCTCCACTTGGTGCATAAAGTGGGCGTTTCTACCCACCATGCAGCATTATGGTTTATGTCACTTGTGTTGTTAACAGCACACTGGGGAAAGGTAAGACAGCAAACACGCATTTGTAATACACCACCCAGCTCATCAACAGGAGCATTAAAACCTTTAAAACAGACATAACAGCAAAAGCAATTAAGGAAACTCCTTCAGTTCAGAGCTACCTGGGGCGAGCACATGAACTGGCATACAAGCTGCCTGGAGGCCCTGGAGAGCAGTTGCTGAATTAGTGAGGATTGGAACAACTAATTGGTGATTGTTTATCAAATAATACACTAGCAATTCCACCGCACTCTAAGAGGGAGGCAAGAATAAAGTCATTTCAGGTGCCACCACTGTGAACTTAGCATTTTTCTAAGATACGTAAGACATATTCTTCAACTCTTTTAAGTGTCCATATGCAGACTAGACAGAGGCTGGCAGGAGGCACATTTTTAAGTGCATTTATTTCAAGTGTCTCTGCTAGTTCAAAGGGCTCAAACAAAAACTGTTGTCTAAAAAAAATGTGGTTTAGAGAGGAGAAGGAGGACAATTTATCACTTTCGAGGTGGGAGGAAGAGATGGCAAATATGGTACTAATTAATATAAAGCTTTCTCCTTCCTTGCTGCCCCGCTGTCCCCAAACACACAAAATGAAGAGTCTACTCTGCTCTGCTCTCTCAATACTCTTGGCACGTACCTCCTTCTCTCTCCCCCTCACACTCCCTCTCTCTCCATAAAGGGGCATGAAATGAGAAATTTTAGCAAGGTTTCTTTACAGAAGAGAGGCTTGGCTTCAAGCCCAGTATACATATGTGGGAGGGAGTCTTCAAAGAGAGACTCCCTCAGCGCTGCCCAAGAAAGCCGTACTTCTCACGGTCTGCAAGCGAGGCTTTCTGGGACTCACTGGCTAGAGCCCCACCAGTACTGCCTAGTCCCTCAGAGGCCATAAATGCCCAAGGAGGTAAAAACATCTGCATCATGCTGTCTTGAATCTTCCTTAGCTTGAACTTCAGGAAAAAAAATGACCGCATGTCAAGAGGAATGGCTAAAAAAAACCCAAACCCAACCGAAAAACAACCCCAAAAAACCTGTGGTAGCACTGGATTTCCCTTTTATATACCATGTCCAATTGTATGAATTAGTCAATTTATACTAGGGATTATTTCTTGTCTTTAGCTTCGTACAGATGTTTTCTTTTCAACAAGTCCTTGTAGACTCTTGTAACGGTGTATTGGTATAGTTATACAAGCATAGACAATCTACACTTACAAAAAGGCCATTTGCAGGTATAGTTTAACAACATTGCCATGAGCAAGAAAAAGATCCTTTTCTTTTTTTCCCCTGGTCTAACTTCATACATTCTAGGGCTTTTGCTAGCATAGCAATGATGACAAAATTATAATATATCCCTCCCTCACACAGCTATGCCAGCAAGACTGAAGCCTTCATCTCAATTAGGCTGAAGTCCTTCATATTTCAGCAACATTTATATTACAAGCTTTTCCCCTCACAGCACAGTGCGTCCTCCCCAATCACCTGGTTTTGCTTTGCTTTCTGCCCATACTCTGGTAACCGTGGATCTCCTAGACAACATTTACAGCATCAAGTATGCAACTGCATGTTCACCTAGGGCCCTTTAAAAAGAGTTTATTTTTTATTATTTTAAAAATATTTAAAAATATTTTAAAAAATATCCCTCCATCATGCAGACAGACATTCTGCAATTTCTGATGAACACTTAGCCTCAGCTTACAGCCAGTTCTGACCCATTTCTTGGTATTGTGGTGGTAAAAGCTGTACCACACAGGTGAACTGTGTGTTTGCTTTAGTTATGTCTCCATCCTGTTTTAAAATGCTCAACATCAATCAAACGCATCTAGTTTCCTCAGCTATATTTCCACTTTGAACATATCAGGAGGCAAACAAAGCAGCCAGCTCTTAACTGATTCTTTTTTCTGTAATTAAGTGGGAGTTTCTTACCATGCCCAATGAAATCCAGAATGCTTCAGTGCAGATGCCTGAAAAAGAGAGAAGAGTGTTTAAAAGACAGTTTTTTGCTCAGTGAAAGTCTAACTCCAACAAAAAACTATTGCCAGCATAATTCTATAGGTTGAGTTAAATAAATAAATACTTATCTGATTAATTGTTGCCTGGAATCCATTTGTGCTTGTATCTCTTGAGTTAGAGGCCATATTAAAAAAAGTGCACAGGAGATTTGAAATCTGAGGACAACCTAAAGCTTGATTCTAAGAAGGCTCAATGCACCAGTACTTTCCCATGGCGTGGGTGAGACAGGTTTAGTCATCAGGTGTGACAGAGAGCAGTCTGTTGCAATCCAACATTACGTGGAGAGCCAACTAGAAAGCAACGTATTTAGCACATACACTGCACACATTACAATACCCTCAAAGAAAAGAAAATCAGGTATTTCAGTACACAGGTTTTATTCAGGTCAGCTGCATTTCATTCTCTCTGAAAAGCTACAGCAAGTGCCTGGATAGAAAGAGGTTCACGATTTGGAGATTATTGCCAGACATCAACATCACTGTTATTCACATGCGGGTGACACACTAATGTACTGTGTATACAGCTATTAAGACAAAAAGACCCTTCAAAATTATTAAAATATCTGCAAATTAGGACTTCACCCAGAACCTCATTTTGTCCATCTCAGATTTCTCTTTTTTAAAATCCTTCTGCCTTTCTCTTCTGCAAGAACACTCACTGAAATCCTTCCACAAAAGCTCAAATTTATTTTCAAGGGCAGGAGCTTGTTTGTCATGTATTTAAACAATACCCTGGCACAGGGTGGGTGTAATTACATGAGAAGAGACAGATGGGATCGGCTCAGAGACTGAGGAAGTGGAGCATCCTATCACACTCACGACTTTCACTTTTTCCTCCTCAGGCAAGTGCAAACAGCCTCAGCCCCTTCCCCAGTCCCACTCTCCCAACTTCTGGGCCTCTCCAGCTCTCAGCAATTTCTGGTGAGGTGATTGCCCAAACCAGAACTCCATTTTTGTGTACAATAGCCTTTGAGAGAGTTTTCTTTACAGGGTATGTCCAAACACCCCTGTTGGCACGGGAACTCTTGGCATCTACAATATCCCAGGGCAATTTCACAGCTACAGGAAGTCTTTTTTGCTAGCTTTAAAACTGTCACCTAACCATCCTCTTGAGGCTGCTTGGCTTCCATGGCATGGGAGAGTGAATGGATATTTTCTATTTGCTTTCTCCATGCCACTTGAGAGTTCATAGACCTTTGTTTCTGCCGGCTCAGACAGATGACCAAGTGTTGTTTTCCATATGGGAGTCACTCCACATTTTTATCAGTATTTCCTGTATCATCTCCCCTTCTTCTGCATCCTTTCTAAAATGAGGGAGCAAGGATGCAATTTCCAAGTGTCCCATGCATTTATGCAGTAGCATAAAGACCTTTCTTTTAGTTCACAATTTCTTTACCAATCAGTCCCAGTATTCAGTTCTACTTTTTTTTCTTTTTCTCATTCCTACTGCACATTCAGCAGACATTTTTATACAATTATTATAAACCAAGGTTTCTTTCCAAACAGTAATTTAGATTCCATCACTGTGTGTTTCAATTTAGAATTGTTTATCCTCCTCTGCACTATTCTGTGTTCATCAACATTGGATTTCAACTGCCAGGTCGTCCTTTGGTCACTCTCCATGGTGACGCTGTTCTGCAGTCCCATAGCACATCCACACCTCAGCTATCCTGTCTGATCTGGCATCATCAGGAGGCTTTTTTGCCTCATTCTCCACCTCTTTCAAGACTGTGCTGAACAGCACCAGACTCAATAGCATGACCTCACTGGTCTTTCCATCCCTTCTCTAAAAGTTGGCCAGTTTGCCCCTCACTTTTATTTCCTAAACTGAAATTATTATTAATAATTAAGGACTTTGCCCCTTACCCCATGGCAGCTTAATTTCATTGAAAGTTTTTGAAGCGGTATAAATAACAAAAGCAAACAAACAAAACTTAGAAAAACTGTTTATGTGATTATAACAGACACAGAAATATCCTGAAGCTCAAAAATCTTCTGTCCAAAATCTACTGTCCAACCCTTCTTTTAAGAAACCCTTATCCTTTGCACACCAAGCTTTTAGCTTCTTCTTGAAATGACAGCATGCATTACCTACGCCGTGGAATAACTCCTCTCCAGCCACAGGAGTTACCCCATCTGTGGGGAATGTGTCACTCGCCTTGAAGAGAGCTTTTCTCACTTTCTCACAAGTGCTTTCTTGAATCACAGAGAACTGCTAACAGGAGGGCCAGTTCCAGACCCAGTTACGGGCTGCAAGTGCCCCATTCCTTCCAGGACCAGTAAGCAAGGTATGCAGTAGGAGATACCAGCTCTGGAGATTTTTTTCCTGTATAGTCCGTCTGCAAAGACTTTTTTTCCTGTTCTTTTGTATGTTAGAAAAGCTGTAGCTCTTCTCTCCCATTCTCAGCCTTCTCGTACACATGCATAGGTTGAACAATGGTGCATGTTCCATGCTCACACAAACCCTGTGGTTTTGAATGTCGTTCAAACAACGCAATGCCACATATGGTTTCCCAGTGTTCAAGAGCAATTCAGAAGTCCCAATTTAGACTCTGAGGCCCACCAAATAAAAAGGAATGTGATGCATATGTTCCCAGTTCTAGTTCAGCAAATGTAGGCTAGAGGAAGAGAAAAACATCAAGCCTGGTAACTTAATATTACACTAGATGAATAAGTATAATTTTCTAAATAAAAATAATTGGCTCAAATATAATGCCAATAACCCTTCAGGGACTTGAGCTAGTGAGTAACATTAAAAATAATAAAAGAGGCAATTCTTACTGCGTGCATACACTTTAAGAACAAAAACACAGTATGAGAATTTTAATTCCAATGATTCGGATAAAGCTGACTGCCCTGAATCAGCAAGCAAAGCACAACAGGTATGGTGAAGTACAAAACCAAAAGAACTGCAACTTTCAGACAGCAATCCAGCCTCAGCTAAGCACACCTCCAGGACTGCTAGGACAACACACCAGGTGAATGCTATGCTACAATATGTAGCTTCTTTAGGAACAGGACTTTCACCATAGTAAGCACAGGCCCCTGGCACACACCACCTCTGAAGCGGCTGGTGGTCCTCACAGAGAGCAGTGCTGTGGATGGAAAGGTGTCTGCTCAGGCCCTGCATTGCCCTTTACTGCACCAGAAGCAGTAAATAATTGCTCCTAAGCAATGAAGAGTTGAAAAAAAATAAACTTGAAGAAAATAGATACTGGTATTATTCTGATTCTGCCTTCTCCAGCGGAGTTCTGCTCATTGCAGCCTTAAAGCACAGAAGCAGCCAGTACTTTCTCTTCAGAGGAGACTACTCCAGAGACTGGTCAACATTGCAATTAAAGGATTCACTTATTCTTTACACAGACCCTCTAGGTTTCCAAAAGGTAACCAGTGGAAACTCCAGTCTTCCCTTCTCAAGGACATAAACACTGTGGGAACAGAGCAGTCAGCCCCTGCCATTCTGGCCAGGATGCACCTCCTGCAGCACACGTTGCTTCCGAAAGACCCAGCGCAGAAGGGAGCAAGGAGTGGGTTCAGCCCAGCTCATTCACCACTTAAAAATTAATGGCAAATGCAGCCTCTCTAGCTGCAGGTAAGGCACCCCAGAGACATCTGAAAACTAATGTCAGCCCTCCAACTCCTGTTCCAATTACAGCACTAATCTTCAGGTTCATCCACACACTGGCAAATGCTTAAAGTAGCCTGTTAAACTCTACCAAAGGACTGATTTTCACCCGGCTCACATACACAGAAAGGTAAATGCAACATGCCGATACACACATTCTGCTATCAAAGAATGACTTAGAAGGATCAAATTTTTAATATCGCATACTTATTTACTGACGCCTGCCCTAGCAGGCACATGTAACCTAATACTGTATTTTACTGATACTGCAGACAGTATAACCAATCTCCTAAACTCTCAACACTCTCAATGGATTAGTATGATGTGTGGAGCAGTTTTAGCTTACAAAGCACTACTTTAGTGTGTAGAGTTATTGATTTAACTTAGAAATTCTGCTATGTCTTGTATTTTTACTGATTTACCTTTATAGTAGTGTAAGAATATCTTTTCTCCCCAAAAAACTTTGACACACTTCCTCATCCAATACAAAATATTGCTCCTAGTAGGATTTCGGGACAGGCACTCAGTAATCAAAATTATGGACTTTTGGAAAAATCTTTTGTGTTGCAGGGCTCCTCCCACATTACTCATGTCTT
This sequence comes from Rhagologus leucostigma, assembly GCA_013397725.1. Classification (NCBI taxonomy): domain Eukaryota; kingdom Metazoa; phylum Chordata; class Aves; order Passeriformes; genus Rhagologus; species Rhagologus leucostigma. The sequence continues at coordinate 1,093,700 of VZTD01005399.1, read as the reverse complement.
TTTTTCTAAATAAACCTGGCATATCTTCTAAACTTTCCAGAAATTTCTCAAAGAAACACCTGCAGTTACATATCAGCGTACCCTCTCCCCTCTTCCAGCCCCAAGCCGGGCAGATACCGATACGTAGGGAAAAGTTTTTCCCCCCCATCTGGAATACTTCCAAAAGGTACTGATACATTTTCCTTCTTCTCAGCCATAGCAATCACTCAATCCTCTAGTCTCCTCTCCTTTTAAATGCTGCAGGAATCTCCCATGTGCCAGCCCCAGTCCCAGCTCACAGCTCCAGCACATATGGAAAGCTGCAGCTGAATAGTGCACACAAATGACAGCAATAAGATAATCCTGTGGCATTGCTAAAAGCTTATTTTGAAAGCACATTTTAAAAACAAGACCAAACCTGAGAACCACTTGGGAATGCCAACAGCATTCTCCTCCAGCTTTTCTTCATGATCAGCTGTCTCTGCAGCCATGCAATTCCAACTCCTACCTTCTGCCCTGCACCACATCTCTTTCATCACTGTTTATACAAGTATATTTTCTTCTGTTAGCTATTCTGTATGTTTAAATCCTCCTTTATTCTGCTATGTTAATCAATAACAGCCCCCATCACCTCTTTTATTCCTCTGCTAATCAATGTGGTATTGAAAGTGCTTCAATTTTACCTTATGACGACTTCACATGGCACAAACCATCATCAAAAAAGAAGCCTAGAGTCTAGCTCTATAGCTACACTTTCCCCCTTTTTCTTTACGGAGGCAGAATTATATCAATAGTTAAATATGCCAAAAGGCCCACCTAGTCTGTATCTTGAAGTACCCCAACTCACCACATTTTTGTACATTCAATGAGTTACTGTATCCATCTTTGACTGTATTCATCAAAACCCTCCATATCAACCCGTGGCCAGTGGCCAGTGACATAGCATGTGACTTTAGTGAGGGCTTAGACTTACAAATAGTTGCTGCACATCTGTTGATTCACATCAACCAGTCACATCAACCAGTATGCTTTTCTCTGGCTTATGGCAAAGGCAGGGTAACTCTTATCAGCTTAAAAAAAGTCCTGCCTCATGGAAAGAATGCCATACATTCCTATCCCACTTCAACACCACAAGGAAATTGTCAACAGAAAAGATTTACATGTTAAAGCATCGTTTTAGTCTCAGATACTTTACCTTGGTTTACAGTGTTTCCATACCTTCACACTTTAAGATAATGTTATCATAATATCTGGATGCTACCAAATTCTCACTATGTTAAAAAATATACTTAAGTTTATATTGAAACTTCTGTATGGTAAATAAAGCCCTGTGATTTCAAAAAGCACATAGATCATAGATAAATGGGTCTAGCAACCAAAATCTTCTCTCTCACACAATGATAAATTGTGCCATTCCAGCAGCTATTTAGACCTCACTGCCTGAACTCATGCTGACCTGAAACATACCCATTCCTTCATTACCCCAAGCTTTGTGTCATGTGCAGCATCAAACAACTTATCTTCTTCCTGCTTACAACACCTCCAGCAATAGCTCTCCTTTCAAAGTTAAAAAAAAAAGGCAAAAAAGCAGACTATTTAAAATGGACTGATGTTTATGAAGTTAAAACAAAACAGAACAGCACACTCGACTCTGTTCTTTGCTTTTTGGCAGCACAATATCCTGCGGTGGCCTCAGCCAGCTGGGCTCTGTGACCCCCAGACTGATCCCTTGAGTGTGTTCCCATTTTACCAAGCAATGAACACTCCAGCCCCAAAGCCAGCAAGACGTTTGTCACCGACTTCAGCTGAGAACAGGAACCGGCTCAATCATAAGAAACCTTGAGCTAAATAAAGCAGCAAGAAAAGGCACAGGAGGGACGTGGGGTGGTGTCAGCTCAAAGTGCTGTGGGGCACAGCTCTGCTTGTTACCAAGGTTACTTGATACTTCCCCACATAAGATTTCATTTTCAATCACCAAAAAATCTGCAAAAGTTTGACCCCCTTGAGTGGGAAACTGGGGTTGAAATGCATTAAATATGTGCTGCATCCTGATTTAGGGGGGAGGAAAAGGTTTCCAGACATAATATTGTAGGCAGTTTTGAGAAAGAGTTTACAGGGGAAGGTGTGGAGGGGGAAAGCTCTTTGCCAATAAAGACTCGCTACTATGTCCCTGCTTTGGGTGTGACAATAAGTACGACACATCAAAAATTTACTGTTTGTGTCAAGAATGTGTCTGAACAAAAACCTACCTAATTTGGACAAGGTGTAAGTCCTCAAACAGAGTGGAAAAGAAAAACACCAGTTAAAAAAGAGTCAATAAAGATACACTCAATTTTTAGCTGCTTTAGCCGTTAAGCTGCTTAGGCAATTTCAGCCATTCCCTCAAGGCTCCCAAGCCAGCGGGTTTGCTCCAGGCTGGGGCTGAGCAGGGCTTTCCCTGAAACTGCAATTCCAGTGTGCTGAATGCCATTCTGTATAAAAGCATGGATACTCTTTCCCTATCAGTGTTTGCCCAGCCAGCACCCCATTTGCTCCAGCGAACATGGAAGAGAAACACAGCAGGGACAAAAGTGTCAGGCTTGCAACATTTAGGGAGAAATAGAGAGGGACAAAATATGTAGGTAGGGAAATCTCTCTCCGTAAACCCCTAATGACTGGCCTGGAGAGGCTGAAATTAGAAAAGATGAGAAGTGGGATCTGAAAGTCATGGAAACTGAGATCATTCACAAGTCTGGCACTGAAATCTGGCTGAAAAAACATGGCAAGGAGGTGTGGCAACGCGAGCCTGAGTCTCCGCTCTGATGATCTTGGATGCAGAAGAAATGCTGAGACTATGTCCAGGGAGCACCAGTTGTCTGAAGTACCTCTGGAAAGGAGTCCAGGCCCGAGGTTCAGTGTGAACAAACAAACATGGCAGAAAATACCAAAGTCCAAGCAGAAATAGACCAGAGGAAGATACTTGATCAGGGGCATTTTTGTGGCTGAGCCAAAAATTGAGATTTCTGTCAAATAGCTGTGAAGTGAATCATAAAGGGGATTGGTGCTGCTTCATGCCAGCCTGTGGGAAAGATGATTGGTGGCCACCAATTACTGCACTAGTGGCCCTGCTTGATGTGGTGGACAGGAAGAACTCTGGTCTCTCCAACAACTCACAGAGGTGGGCATTTCACACCCTATCATTAATTCAAGGTTTGCAAAAAGTGAGCTGGCAGGGAGCAACTTCCTCCCCTGTGCCTCTCATATCCGCTGGTCTGTTCATGCACATTTATTTCAAAAAACTTGATTCTGTTACCTACAGCTGAACCCTTTCCTGTGGTGCCTCAGTCTGTACTTATCTACACACCTCTATCTCTTGAATCTCAATCAGAGTTAGGAAATTGTGTTTTGAAATGTGCACCTTGTCATTGCATAAAGACCTTATACTGTGGAGGTGATGAGAAAAGGGATATTTTCCATGCTTGAGAAATAGTTATGGCCATATTGAACAGTACAGCCTCCTTCCCTTCAAAGAGTGTTTTAATCCTAATATCATACAAGAGATATAACTTTCGCACTACAGTAAAATGTGATCTGTGCAGCCTCGTTGACTTAGGACAGCATTCCTTCTCCTGAACAAGCACAGACAGTATTGTTCTGGGATTTTTTCACAAATTTATTTAAAACATGGTGATTTCAAGTTTTGCATGCCACTTTCTGTCAGTTACTCAGAGAAACTTTGCTAAATAAAATCTGTAAGCATCACTACAGATGGGAAAAACAGAGCCCCATGAGAGAAGAGTATTTGCCCCAACTCCCTATGCAACCCAGGAGGCGATTTGGAAGAGAAGACATAACCTCCTACAGCACAAGCTTCTTCTACGGCAACCCAAAAAAAAACCAGATCCAAGATTACGTAGCTCGTGGTGACACTTGCCTTTCAGTAAAATGGCTGAAAAAAAATCTTGATCACTGCCATAGTTCATGAACTTACTCAAAACTTTCCAGTTCAAAGCACACAACAAATCTGGCATATGGCCTGTTTCACCTGCCACTCTGAGAACTATCAGGTCATTTGTTTCCTGGAAGGATCACTTCATTCAGATCCTGGTGCCATTTCCCTCCCAGTGCTACACTGGTTGCACAACTGACAAAGGAAAGGACGGTTCCTGCTGAACTTGCAACATCTCAGAAGTTTCATCACCTCCAGGGGATCTTCTTGTGTTTCCATTACTACTCCTTCCCCCTTCAAATACTGCTTCTTGGTACTTGCTGTTCAGCACAGATGCGCTCTTTTTGTGCGGAGTTTGGGCCAGCACAAGCCGTTTAGCCTGGCACTTCTAAGAAACATGTTAGAATGCCTTTTACAGAAGAACAAACATTGACTCATGTTAGGAAATGTCACTTGTGAGATGCACTATTTTGCAAGACCACCATGGTTGCATTGCCTCACTCTGATCAGCCACACTAATATTTGAATACCGGATGACAACACTTGAAAATTAATTCCAGCAAGTTATTCATGCCTGGAGGTTCAGATTTCCAAGCAGAAGCATGTGGGCTAGTGTGCCGGTTTGGCCAAAATCTAGTAATATAGCCCCCGAGAGAAAACCAGGTTACAACCACCCTTCCCCCCACAGGGTTCAGGAAAAAAGGAAATTTTTCCTCGAAGGAAAGTGAAAGAGATAAAAACTATTTATTTTAACAAACACACAGGAAAAGGATAATGATGCTAAATAATGAAATGAAATCTCTCGCTATAGAGAGAAACCTGGGAAGATTTCAGAGTCCTTCTGTAGGTGTGGTCTCTCTCCTCCTCGGAGCTGGTCGGTGAGGGCGTGGGCGCACCCCCGGGCCTCGGGGAGAAAATTCTCCTGATGTGTTCTGATGTTGTTGAAACAGTTCAGAAGAGAAGAAGGGAAAAAACCAAAGTCCCAGGAAACAATTCAGCTCTCCGTCTCACGCCAAGAGGGAAAAAAAAAACAGCTGGCTGAAGGAAAAGCAAGCAGGGTGCTCCCTCCGTGCTACCTGCAGCCAGACAACACTGAGGAGTGTAATCTGTGTGTCCTTGAGAAGCTGCTTTGGACAGTTCGTTTGGTTTTGTTTGTTTGTTTGTTTTCCCTCAAGCTCAGTTTAAAGGCACAGAAAAGGCACAATATTACTTTTTGGGCATAGAGCATGATAGGGGATACACATGATAGAGTCACCCCAAGACAGCTAGACTATGGCGTTTCACTACATCTCCAAGGAAAGTGAGGGGGGGAAGTCACCCAGGCCCAAGAGGGTCAGAATAGCTTGTACCTTTGTAAAATAATCCCTCTTCCTGCTTCTCTGTATCCAGGACACTTCACCATCAAAGATGATATGCCGAGGGCCTTTTCTTGCTGCCAGCCAGCACTGCCAGACAGTATGCTTACAAAAGGTGTGGACATATTCAACCTTGTATCCCCGCTGGAGGAAGACACATCATTTATTTGGCCAGGGAAGCAAAAAAGGCCATTCTCAGACAAGCAAAACAACGTGTTTCTGTGACTGATCAATTTGGGACCTGTTTGGCCCTCAGTATTTATTTCAGTTCCGTACTCCTTACATAAGAGTCTTCAAGCGAGAAAGACTTGAGAACATGACAGTGTGAGAAGAGATACTGTCAAAATATAAGTGTGAGGGCCTATGCGGTGAGGAGCCTCCCGAGAATGCTTTCTGCCACAAGGACAAACTGTTTTCCTTGGACTGTTTCTGACGCACATGGAGCACGAAACTGATGTCCAGGAGCACTACTGGAAAGCCAGGGCAGAGAGGTTCAGCCAGCCAGCACCTAACCCTCTGCAGAAGGAGATCCAAGGAGTGCCTGCCTCCCGCTGCTAGTTCATGCCTAGGGTTTGAGGAATATAAACAGCAGTGAGGTTATTCGAGATATTATATATTTTTTCCTGAAGTCATCATAATATACACTTTTTCTTCTACCATGTCTTTTTTTAAATAAGGAAGTAGGAGCAGCCTGCTTCTCAGCAGGGCCCAGCAATCTCAGCTCAGCCCCAGCAACAACTAAGGGAGTGCCTTCAGCATGCAAAATTCCACTGAAGACAGGACTAGAAGATATGACTTGCTGATTCCCACCTTTGAAATGGAAGTTCAGAACCAGCAAAAAGAAAGTCTCCAGTATAATATTCAATACTACCAAATCACTGCACAGAAACCACCAAGATATAAGGTCTTAAACACACGAATCCAGTTATTATTGCCTTCTTGAAACTCGCTGTCTGACATCTCCATATAGCAAGTAACAAAATACAAAAATTTTGGCTAAGTATTAATTAAGAAATATGCAAAAGAGTAAAAATTGAATTCTTCAGTAAACTGAACACTAGTTTAACAACTGAACCCATGTTTATGCCAGGCAGAAGTTCAGACAGAAATCATCTTGAAATGTGACATTCAGTTCCCACATAGGAACAAACTACAATAAAAGAATTATTAAAAATAGTTGCAAGTTCTCTACTGATTGGTACTGAAAATCAAAAAGGTTTTTAAAATAACCAACAAGAGTGTGAGAAGTTTTCTTGGGCTAAATATAAACAGTAAAAAACATTGATCTTTTAGGCTTTCTGAGAGACAAAAAAGTCCAAATTTAAAGTCCTCTCCTTCTCCCCGCTTCTATGACCTGGGCAGAGACAGGAGACATTTATAATGATGTGTAGTAAAGTCAATTTTTCCACTGCTTTGCAGTCATGTACCTCTGTAAAACAGACAGAAAAATGCTGCCAGTGGAAAGACAGAGAATTTCTGGTGTGTGCCTTTTATCCTGCTATTTTACAGCAGTATGGGCATAAAACAGGCTCACTCGGCTCTCATGGATCATTACAAAAGTCCAGGTCAACAAAGATCAGGCTCCTTGTCTAAACTGCCAGTTGTGACCCTTGTGCTGGGATTACCTCTTCCAGTCCCAGGCCTTTCCATTTCCTCCTCCTTTCTGCTAAGGACACACCGAGCAGCCACCGCCAAGATGCACCCCCATCTTCTGGCTCGCTCGGGGCTGAGGGGCTGGGGGCATTGCTTACGTGATGACGCCAGGTTAGTCAGCAGTGCCCAGCCCTGTGAGGATTCGTAGGGCTGCAGATACCCTGCCTCTAAAACACACAGCACTGCTCTGGCAAAGGACTGCTGGAAGTGATTCTGTGCTGATGTCTCTTGAGATTACACAGACCACTCCACAGACTTCCACCCCTTTCGCATCTATTAACCAGCTGCTGAAGTTTACTTCCACAAATTATCCATATTGTAATGCAGCATGTTTTATGCAGCTACAAGTTACTCAAGATCACCTCGAGGAACTGAGAAAACAAATAAACAAACAAAAAAAAAACTAGCCAAAAAAGGGGAAAAAATGTAAACACCAAGCTGGAAAATCATCTTCACCTTAAGCAAGCCATGTTAGAGGCTCTGTTTTAAAAGCAGCAAGCTCAGGATTTCAGCCTGAGATACAGACACTGTTGAGGCAAAGGGTTTACTCCAAATTCAATATAATTAGTATTTACCAGAGGAAGGAAAAGGTTCAGAATATAGAGCAGGTCAAGTAAAAGGATTGTGCAAAATTGAAAACACCTGCAAGGTGGGGCACATATGGAAGATGTGCTGACTATACAGGAGTAAACAAGAAGAAAAAGGGGCTTGGATTCTGGCTGGAAAAGAGCTATCTACTGCCATGAGCCAGCATCTGAAACTGTTGAAAACCATTACAGCCATGTTCCCAGGCTAACAGCATTAGACTGCCTTTGGCTTAGTCCTCACAGCTTCACAGGGAACAGCATGGGAACTCACCAGACAGAGGCCAGTGCTCTCCCATTTTATCCTAGTCCTTCCCAAAGAGCAACATGTTCAGGTGAGAGCACGCATTTGCAGAAGTGTTTCTGCCATGCTGCTCAGGCTTCCTTCAGCCCAAATTCTAGAAGGGCATGGACACAATCACTCTGAGCAGATTGTGAGTAAAAAACCGGGGTGGGGGAGGAGGCAAAAAACCACCTCCCAGGTATCTAAACTACAAGGGATAAGGCAGTGAGTTAACTTGGGGTTATTTTCCCTTCAAGTTTTGCATAAGAATTATTAGGAGTTAATGAGATAGGAAAAATTCTGAAAGAATAGTTGAAAAGATTTGGTTTTACAGCCTGTCATAGCATTTTTTCTTAAAATAAAATTGGTTTTAATAAAATATTAAATATTAGCTATAATAAGCTATTGAAAAAACAGTGTGTTAAATATTAGCAAAAAGCTCTCTAACAGTATTGTTCCAGAGTCGCACTGGAGAGCCAGCTGGGAACTGGCTGTGACAATTCTGATGCTTCCAAGGGGGCAGGAGCAGGGGAGAAAAAAGTAACTCACTAGAGGTAGCTTTCAACATTACTCATTTTTTCCAAGCAATAATCTCAAGAGGAAAACTTAGCTCCATCCTCCATACTGTTCCTCTCCCCTGTACCCCCAAACGCAGTCCCATAGCAAGTTTAGGTTCTGATCCTGGCTGCCCATATGTGTAATCAAGTCTTGTAATAGTCAATAAAAGCATGAATTAATAAATAGATAATTAGATCTAAGTATTTTCATGATCCAATTCTGCCCTGGCTCTTACTTCATTAATCCATGCACAAATGGCCTTCAAGCACAGGTGATTAACACTGCCAAAAGCCACACATCCCACTTCTGTACTTCACAGCAGGCAAGTATCTGAGGATGCAGCACATCCTTTCACATTAACTGAAGCTCCTACTCATCAGAAGCCCAAAGGAGCAGTACTATTGGAAATGCCACTTGATTAGTCTATGACTCAAGCAGAAGAGCCTTATTTATTATTAAAGCAAAAATTCTCATTAAACTGTATTTTTCAGTAAACCTGGGACTAGCTGATCTCCACAGCTTTTTAGCTTGTTCTGGTACAGTCTTAAGCAGCACACCAAATACAGTGTTTCACAAAGCCAGCTGGAAAGAGTTTGCAGAGCCTTTTTAACTCGTTCTCATTTTAACTAGATTAATGAAGACGGTCATAGAAACATATAGAGGAAAAGAAAACTAGGGTTTTTCCCCTTCCTCAAATTCTTACAGAGCTTCACTTTTGGGGGCAATTCAGCCTCCTTTCAGAGCTGCTCTTAGAGACTGTCTTAAAACAGGTAACAACATTCAAGATTTGAAAAGTGAGAGGTCACATAACACAATTACTTCAGATAATCAGATCTGCAGAGTTACTGAGACATCAGCAATGTTCGTCACTGCCTCACAGGAGCTTAAAGCACATAAACAAAATCAATTCCAAGTCCAGAATCCCAAACAAATAAATCGGTTACCCAAATAGATGAGAAAGAGGGAAGCAGTTTCCCCAAAGCCACTCAGATTTACATCAACAGAACACAGTAACCCACTGTTTCCAACCACTTTGGAATGTTAAAGGCAAAACATAAATTAACACCGTAATGTCATCTTAATAAACACAACCAGCATCAGTGTCACAGTTCTAGCCTACCTACCACTGGTCCAGCCTACCCCTTTGAATTTATTATTGAACAGGAAAACAAAATATTAAGGTGTTTGTTTGTTTGTCTTTGAAACTAATTGGTGAGTCAGTATTCACCAACAGATAAGTCAGGACAAGAACACGTCCACGCATGGTCCTCCTCCATGAGGTTCCAGCAAGCTTTCTGCACAAATCAGTTAAGAGTTGTGTCTGTATAAGAAAGAGTTCAGCCAGGTACTGTGAGAATTATGGTGCACAACACCTATTCTATTAGAAATAAATGATCTCATTTACATTTTAATTCTGTGGAACAAGGCACTCTCAACAGGGCAGTTTGCTAGAGTTACTGCAGATGTACAGAAGTTATAATTTTCATCATAAATGCACATTATGTTCTCGTCAGAGAAAAGAAAGGACCAACAGGCATATTAGAGAAACTGCCTGCCTGGGGGGTCCCTCCAGATCTTCATGAACACAGTCTCTTCTTATCTTGTAGTGTATTGTTGCACAGCTAAATATCACAAGAAGTCTCATTAGTCAAATGGAAGTAAGTACAGAAAATATTGTACTTTTCATTGACCCTTTGAAATAAATAACACCATACAGATGGATATCACGCTCAAATATCTAAAGCTGTAAATAATTTAATTGAACAAGCTCCAAGTACATTCCAGTAACTACAGAATGTACTGATTCCTCTCTTTTGTTTAGGGTTTCATTTCTTTGAATTGTGTACTCCTTAAAGTAAGAATCTGCCATCCCTGCTGGATCAGAGGATGGAAAGACAAACTCTTGTGTAGGTGCTGCAGTGCACCAAAATACCATTTCAAATTTTTTTCTCTTTTAGCAAAGACTGCAATCAGGGCTGGGTCAAAGTCTGCTTAGAGGATGGGGACACTGGTTTTACTGCATGCCTTTTGTATTCACTGGGATCTTAATATTGCTCATGAGAAATTCAAATAGTATTTGGCAAATAACTATGGCTCAGTGAAACAACCAACACCCACTCAAATATTAAAAGACCTTGAAATACACTCTTCACAAGTTATTTCTACAGTGGCAATCATGTTTATGGGGTGTTAGTACCTACAACAAACAGAGACAGAGTCCTCATTTTAAGCTCTTAGGTAGGGAAGTAACATGAACCCAGCACTTTCATTTCTGAGGAGACAGACGCAATCATTTAATTGAAAGCTATTCTGAAGCAGATTTTTCTTCAGCATTTCTAACTGGGCTTGCATCACTTTATAGAGAACAATCACAGGAGCCAAAATGAGAACCCTTCCAAGTCACTTTCACTATCTTTCTGGCTTTATGACTATTAGCATTATCGTTTTCGTGACAGAAAAGCTTAGGATAACAGAGCATCCCAGGAGAACCTACAGCTCTTTAGTGAGCATTCCCAAAGCAGGGTGAGAGATGGTTTTGCACAATGTCAAGATCTGGGTCAATGCCAAACACAACCCAGACCAAGTTTCTGGGATATCCAGTGGTGGTGTTTCAACAGGCACTGTTTCCTTCTTTCTTCTCTCCCCTTCCCATCTTTTGTGTTTTTTTAGAAAACCTCATGATGAAGTGGGGTTACTTTGGGATGAGATCATCTGTTACCTACAGATGATATCTGTAAAATGCTTTCTTCCAAGTTTCCCATAAAATAAAAAAAAACGACAGAAGAAACTCCTCTCCCAAATCCCCTTTCCTGCTACCCCAAAAGAAGCAGAGGGCTAAAACAGCATTCTCCACTGATTCAGCATTCATTATACATTGAAACACATTCAGATCATTTTCAAGAAGCTGTCAATGGTAAAAAAAGGAGATGAAAAACTTCCCTTAGATTCAAAATTTTATGTGTAAACAGAGAGTATGAATTTAGCAGTTCTACCCACCTTATAAGAACACTATTGTCAAAGGAAATCCTCTCCTCAAGTATTTTTAAAATTATTTTATAGACACTGCCTGAGAACTGGGGCAGCTCAAGAAGGACACCTCACAAATAGCCCACAGATGCTCGAGTACCACTGTTATCGTCTCTAACCGCTCACTGAAACATGCCTTGCAGCAGGGAGGGAAAAGGAAGTCTGTAGCCTATAGAACAAGGAAAGAGTCAAAATGATTTTGTTCATTCGCCGCCCTCCCTCCACTTATCATCATGCAGGAGGAGGAGGGCGATCTATTGATACTGGGTGTAAAGACAGCTGCTCTTCTGATCCAGTGTGGCTTTTGTTAGCAGCAGCAGAGCTGGTGAAAGAGAACAAACACTCTCCCATACGTGCATTGTTAGGGCAGGAGACAAAAGAATACCTGTTTTGAATCACTGAGGACTATTACTGTAACGAAGTACAAGATAACATTTCGCCAGAGGATACAAGAGATTCTGAGAGGATCAACAATGAAATCAGACAACCTTTCTGTCATCTTATCAAAAACTGCTTGAGGTACTTAGTGAACAGTGGGGGGGGCAATAATAGCAAATAGAGAGCAAACACAGTTAATCTTTGCACAAAGGCTTTTTGATAAGTAATAAAACAGAGTTAAGAGTGGCGTGCTGGCCTTTGCCAACTCACATTGCTTAGAAGAAAGGATATAAGACAGGCCTAAACAATTTTAAAATAAACAAATCCATACACAATAGGGGAATGTTGCATGAATGAATTTCCTCATTCTCCTTTTTCAAGCAATTCAAGAAGCAATCAAAGCACTCTGAGGTTTGCTATGCTTTTACATACTTTTTTTGACACATTGCTTTACAGAACCTTCACAACAGCCCACTATCAGTAGCTTTGGTGTCACTGTATGGTATGTAAATGGAATAGGCAGATCTTTGACATAAAAATAATAATCTCTGGTAAAATTACAGTACTACAGTGTATCATAGCATCAGAACTATGGAAATATTAATACATGGATCTTTGACAATACAATGTAAGATGTCACTTTGAGCAGTTATTATGCTAATAACGGATACTTATTATAAAACAACATGAAAGAGGTAAGCTATGTGGGTGTAGAAAGGGATATTTAGTATTCAGAAAATGTATTTAAAAGGGAAAAAAAGCAAGTGCTTCATACAGCATCTAATCCCACATTAGGCAGATGAGGAGTTCCCTGGCAGATGGGTGTCAGGGTACCCTGGGACTTGGATGAAGCAGCACATTATCTCTCAAGGGAGCACACATGCCAATATAATTTACAACATCCTTCGAGCTTGTTTCTGTTATGCAGTGGGCCAAACTGGGACTGAAATCATGAAGGCGGGGGAAAAGTGGCACTAGAGCTTTGAGGATTAACTGGAAAAACTGCTCATCAAGTCCAGCAGGGTTTCAAGAGAACATATTCTGCTCACTGACTTTAAAGTAAAATAAAATAAAATAAATTCCAATACTAAAGAAAGAAAGAAACCACAATGAGGAAAAAGTCTTATACCAAATTCCCTACACAAAGCAAGCAACAAGCCAGCATCATGACTGGTTCCATTCAAGCTACAAGAAAGTGTCCATTTACATTAAAAGAAAATACTAAGACTATTAACTGTTGCATTTAAAGCCAAAGGAAATATTTACAAAGAGTTTGTAATATAAGGAGGAATCCAAGGAAACAGAGTCTCCGTTTGCCTGATCCTGAAGACTAAATTTTTCTAGGGTTTGTGTAGTTGGGAAAGGAGCACGTTATAGGTATTCTACATTAATTCTCACCTGGGCTTTTTCACACTGAGCTAAGATCCTGTTTTCCACCTAATCTGAACTACAGAGTCACTCTGGGGGAGAATCACCCATTTGGCACAGCGCTACCACACTCTAAATTCAAACCTTAGCTGTGCTTTACAAAAACTTCCATACAACTGAAGCCAACCGAAGCCATTTTCATCCTTACAAATACATCCCTCAGCCCTGAAACAAACACAAATGCCATGTTTGTGAAGACAGAGCAGAAGATGCAACACTTCAGACAACAGCCATAAATAAAATTCTTACACGCACAAACATAATCCATTTCAAACAGGAATGTTGGTGCCCATGCTGCAGCGGCTGGAAATACCTGTCTTTCAACATTAAGCCTTGCGAGGATAATGCTTAGCTGCAATCTAAACCTTGGTGATTGCAACAGAACAACCAGAAACCGTGTGAGTACTTATTGCAGCTCCCAGTCAGGGAGAGGAAACCTGCCACGTAGCTCACATGCAGGTACAAGGAATCCCTTGTCTCAAACAAAATAACACAGGGAATCGTGGATTTTGCTTACATTTGCAAGGATTTCCTCATGCACACTTACGTGTACAGATGCATTTCCAGGACAATTGCACTGACTGTGGCCTAGATCACAGATCTTTCTTTTAATTACTTGGCTATTTCCTGGGTCAAGTTTATTCAACCGCCCAGCCACGCACCACCTATCCTTCTGCCTCTTTCAGCTTCTTACAACTTTTCCAGGTTAGATGCAGGCTCCCTGATAACTTTATGGCCTTTTATGTGGTTGGGAGTCTACAAACTCAAAGTTACTGCTTTACTAGCATGACAGCAATAGACAGCTGTGACCAGCCACCGGTGTGTTCAAATCTCCGACACCTCACAATCTACAACTCCTGGGGGATGTCCACTGCAGGAGAAAAACTTATTTTTCCCCTACTTTTCATTCTGAGTTTAATTACTGCCCAACACTCTATGAACATTTGGAGAGTGGTATTTATCCAGCGGAAAGCACTACTGCTATCATCAGTTAGACATGGAGCAGGCTGGGAAGATGGCAAGAACACAAGGCATATAGAAGAGAGCAGTAACTTTTCCACTGTACACACCCTTTAGAGATATGCAGATGTAGGGGGGGAAAAAAAAGCCTTAGGCACATTCCTGCTAACTCTCATGATTAAATTCCTACTTGTACAGTACTTAGGGTTTTTTTTCCCTAAACCTTCAGTTCTAATAGTCAAGGTATTTTGTCATACTTGCAAATTTCCCTTTACAGAAAGGTGGTGGGCAGAGCATCAGAAAAGTCTTGAAAAGAAGATTCCTCCAGAAGCCAAAAAGCAAAAGTCATCCATAAATCATCAGTCCTAAACCATACTCATCGCTGGGATCCTGTTTCATGACTTGAACTGCAAAGTCTACCATAACTGCTGAATTTCCCTTTCCGACAGGTGAACATAACTCATTTTGCTCTGTGTGCTAGAAAGCCCTGGAATTTTTCTTGGCATTTTAAGATAAACTGTCCCTTCAGGCTCTTACAGTCTCCTCTTCTCTTCTAATACCAAAGCCTCAATTAGACCATGATTAAAGAGGATGTACTTACAGATACTAGCAGAAGGGAAAGGTTGTCAGTTTTATTACAGGTCAGGAATGTGTTTCTCTCTGTACTCTAGACTTCAGAGTTTAATGGGAAAATAGAGTTTACTAACAGGCAAGTCAGATTTTCTCAACAGGATTCAGTCTTGATTATCAATTAAACAGGCATAAAAATATCTAACCAGATGGTTTCTGCCAGTCAACAGAAGTCTTAAGGGGAAGAGAACTTACACTCATTCACAGAAATGTCTAACAGAAAACGAAAACAAATCCAACAGGAGATGTGCTTCACGTGATGCTTTAAACTCCTCTTTGCTACATGCAGTCCGTATACTGCAGAATATTGCTTAACAGAATTCTTCAGCTCCATTTTCATAGTGAATTTGTTTATCACGCTTCAGAGTGCTGATCAGTTTTAGGAAAGTATGATGCAAAATTATTAACTGCTGTGGCAGAGAAGCCAGGCATGGAAGTCCTCACCCCATTTGCATTGAGGTCCAGCTCTGTTTACTCTCCTTTGCTTTTGACCAGTTTCCCTCTGCATCCCTCTCACTTCAGCTTCTGCGCAGGTTCAAACAGATACCTATTTTTTAATTGCCAAAGAAAACATCGCTTTCTCCTGCACAGTTCATCACGTGGTTTCCTCACAAAGATGACACTGTCCCATAGTGTTTAATGGGCAACATTCAGTTTTGGATCAGTAACAAGTTGAAAGTCTGGTAATGTGCACTCTCCTAATTTAGAAATGGAGCTTTATAACACTGAAATATTGCAAGAAGCTCCACTGCTTGCCCTTCCATTAATTTGTTACTTACTGTGTTGGATTCTCATCAGCAATTCTTAATTGATGTACTCTAAGCCATGCCATCAAATATTCTCTATGGATCTAGTTGGCAATAATGGTTAATTTCTAAATTTTGGTAAGTTAGTGATTATTCAGGTTGTGATTACTTCAGAGAAAATATATTCTTACATTTTGGAAAGCCCCAATAAAGAGTGGGCACTACTACGAATAAATAATATACTGCAATAAGTATTCTTATAATGGTAATGTACGATGCACGGCCATTTTCCAGATGCTACAGAACTAACTGTGCTGCCAACTGAAGCAGCCAAATCCAAAACAGATCCATATGAGGAATTACTGTTGAATCAACCTCATCAGTGAGAAAAGCTTCTGCCATACAAACCTTTTTTCACCTCAGCATGATCTTCATAAAGTTAATGAAATGCAGCCTACCCCTATTACAGCCATAAAATCAAAGTAACTCCCATACAGGTGAGTTGGAACTGATGTAAAGGAGAGCCAGGACTAAGAATTTTTTCCATCAGAGCAAAAAGTGATCTCTTAACACAGTGATGTGACACCGCTGCAAAGCAGCCTCTGCGTGGAACAAGCACTGCCTGGAGAGATTCCACCCGGAAAAACAATGTAGTGGCACAGCTGTCATACTGGAGCTGCATCACCACCCAAAAGTTCTTTACACCCTCAAGTCTACAGCACAACTGGCCCCACTGGTTTGTCTGTAGGGTAAAATATTTCTCCACAAAAAGAAAAACCATCTTTCCCCTCAAGTTTTAAAGAAGTAGGCAAGTAGGATGTACGGACTTTAAGACGAGAAAGGGTGACTAGAACATCTAGTTTGACTTCCTCGAAACAAAAGCCAAAAGCCTTCAGCCAAATATACAATACAAACAAAACCACCAGGAGGAAGACTTATATCACAACCTTTCCTAGTCATCACTTAGCTAATCTTTAGATTTTTAGTATTTTTGATCCTCACTCATAAATCAGTACCTCCAGCTCCCAATTATTTTAGTAGCAGGATCTCTGAGCTGTATCATGTAAAGAAAATTAATGACCTTTAAAACAGAAGGTTTGCTTACACAGACATTAATTGCTATTGTAGCACCGATGAATAGTTAAGCAGGCCCATGAAATGTTTCACTTACGCACCTAATTCCAGAGAAGGGAATACTTTAGCCAAATCCTTGGATGACAAAAGGTCAAACGCAATGAAGTTCCTATCAGAGAAAAAACCTGCTTAGGTCTGTTTGCCAAGTACTGCAAACAGGTTAACCATACACATCATTAAGTTCTGAATCCCATTATGACCATTTGGCATCAACCTAATTGCAATTACAGTGCCTTAGGCAGAAGATGTCATTTTAAGTAGAGAATCACTGCTCTTGACAAGTTTTATAAATGATTCTCATTGATTATCATTTCCAATTAGAGGAAATAAAAGCATTAAATGGCCACTTTGATGCTGGAAGTGACCTTTCACCTGGCCTGTTTCCCTAATGGATGAGGGTTAAATTTACTGTGACAGCACCTAACCACATTTGGTATGGCCTCAAAGTTGATGGTATCAGTACCACAGCAGCAGCAGGCTGAGTTGGTGAGACCATGACATGCAGTGTTTGTACCAGAAGTATGATTATTAGTATCCTAGGCACTCAGAAAACCTAGGTATTTTCCAATTACCTACTTTATATGTAGCTGAAGAATGACACATAGCTATACTATGACCTACAACAGCATTTTCATAGAAACACACATTTTTTCTATTTTTTTCTGCCTAATGTATCTCAACTTTATTAATTTCAGCTCCAAAATGTTGGCATTCCCAGTAACAACCAATAACTACAAGTAAGCAAATCATAGGTAACATCCCTCTCTCCAAACAAAGAAAATATTGTATTTCTAACATAGTAGTACCTCTTTCAGTTAGCACAGCCGTGTGAAATTAAATATAAAAGCTCCAGTGAGTGATTTTTTTGCTAATCCTGTGTAACACATTTTGCAAAAGTGTCAAAAAGAAATATAGTTCAGTTGCTGAATACAGAATGGAAATTGTTTACTTTACAATCCAAACTTCTCTATTTACATAAAAATAACCTCACTACAGCAGAAATTTTAGGCTACAACACAATATTAATGGAGTTCGATTGCATATTATTCTAAATGGGTTATTTTACAGTCATTGTAACATTAGATCTAAATACAGGACATAGACTCATACTTGCAGTATATTTTAACGTGCAAACAGTATTTCAAAAAGAGCCATAGGTAAGCATCAGAAAAGAGCTTTTCTAAAACTACCACCGTCCTAAACCCAGTATTTGTATACAGGCACAAAACTCTATTTTAGTATTAATGTTACTTATCTCAGAATTACAACCTGATATTCCCATGAGAAAGACTGACAAACACCTGCTGGTTGTAGAATAAGCCATGTATCACCTTTGCTTCATTTCTTCCCTGACATTTTTTTAGTGTTCCTTTTACTGGCACAGTTTTGTTTTATATCGGTTTTGCTATCGTCCCAGCTGTAACTGTATGTTACACATGCCTCTCTACAGTCCATCCACGAAGGAAATTAATCATTACAGCTTTTACTTACAGGGCCAGTGCAAGCTGTAAGGCTCATGCTTCCATCCTCAGCATCACTCAGCACAGGGGCCCTTCCATTAGACTGTGTTATTAGCCAGGAGTCCTCTGGAGAGCTCTGCTTCCACCAGGAAGTGCCATAAACATGAGCTGCACTGAATGCCAGCTGGGAAGAGAAATGCATTGCTGTATCCCTTTAATGGGAGAAGTTGCTCCCCAGTGCAGCTGGCAAGCTGTTCTCAGGCTCCCCTTTGGAGCCAGCCAGAAGACAGCAGTTCATGTTCACCAGGAATTACTTTCTATTTGCTTTCATCTTCCTTTAGACTGAAGCAGTATTTTAGCGAATGGATTAAAAATTTTAAAGCTGCCACTACCATATGGCTGGGACAGTCTGCAGGCTTCTGCTTTGGGAGGGAGGTGATCCCCACCACTTCTCCGAGCCTGAGGGAAACTGGTATTGATGTCAGCAGTAGCCATGAGCCTGAGGAGCATGTCATTTACTCCAAGCAGCTGTCACGCCTCCCAGGGCCAGCGCTCCAGGACGGCTGAGCACTCTCCTGGCAGCCACACTGCCATGGACTGTGAAACCAGAGCTTTCACACCTTTGGTTCTGTTACCTCTCCAGAGCTATCTGACCTTTTGAAATCTCTAGGCTTTTTCCTGAGGACATAAGAGGTAAGCACCATTTACTGCTGGGACTCACACAGTTCTGAAAGTCTTGGCTCCACACCAAGTGCCAAAGAGCAAGGGTATCAACCATCCCTGCAAGGAGTATCTTCACAAAACAGCCTCCTGTTTAGCTCGCCATCAATCCATATCTGACTGTGAGAACCTGTCTCTGAGTTACTGAAATAAGATCAAATCTGAAATTCTTCTAATGAAATATTTTTGAAAAACTCTTTTAACCAGCTCACCTCCCCCACTGACCCATCAACTCTCCCTCCAGTCTGCTGGATCTGATGAAGCTGCATCCTCAGAGATCCACAAAGAGGGACTAGAAGAAATGGAGAGGAGAAGAAAGTAGCAGGCAAAAAGTTAATATTGGCTCTCTCTTGCCCAGTGTCTAGCCCTCACTTACATTAATGAAGAAAAATAGAATGATAACAAACAAAAAACCCAAACGAAACCAAGAAAAAGAAAAAAAGGGAAGGGGAGGGGCTACAAAAATAGAGGGAACTTCTCAGACTTTGAGTGTAACTGGGTCATTGTCACCAGCCTGTGACTCTGTAGAGTACATAGTTTGAGAGACAGTCAGAAGACTTGGCACACAAAGCAGGCCACAATAATGAGCAATGGCAGATTTGCATGTCAGGTCTTTCCACCATAGTACAATTAGTCTACTGATACTGTAGGCATGACTAAGCATGGCGGGATATGAGGGTAAGTGATAGAGACAAAGTGAATGATTAAATGGCCTCAGACCTAACTTGTGACCTCATTCTATCATAAACAGCAAAAAGTGAGAGAACTCGTGTGTGGATCAAAAAACCTGGCAGGGTTAGCTGAGCACGTGAGACAAAAGAAATAGCACAGCGCACTCATTCTTGGGCTGCCACGATGTTCAGTCTGCACCAGCGACACAGAAGACTCCGGTAGCATCTGGGTCCCAGCACAACCTCGCTAACTACCAGGGGAGATGATTAAGCTGCTTCCAAAGATAAAAAGCAGCAGCTGCTGATTAAGGAGAGCCAAGAGGCAGCAGAAACACTCAGTGTGTGCTGCAGAGCAGCAAGCAACAAAAAGACTGGAACCCACGTGAAAAAGATGTCACTTTCCAGACCTCTCATCCATGTAGCACACAGCTCACCAGGCTGAATGGGGACCAACCCAGAAATGCTGGTTAACTGTGCACTGCAGTCTTTCCCATGATCTCCGCAAACCCAACTCAAAAGCCTGATTCTAGGTTCTTCTGTCTGCTCAGCAAAATACAGTCCCCTTTAGGCTCTAGGAAGTGTGTTCAAGAGGTGTCATGATACGTCTAAGAGACCAGAGTCACCAGGGTATGGCAGCGGGTGAGAACAGGTCATCTTCATTTTCCTGCTCTGTCTCTATTGCTTCTTTGTGGCAATTTCCAGGGGCCCTTCCATTAGACTGTGTTATTAGCCAGGAGTCCTCTGGAGAGCTCTGTCATCCCAGTTCATTTGATTAGCAGCTACAACCATGAGCAAACCACCCTGTCCTATGATGCACTTCCATTCCCAAGAACCAAGCATTATGCAGCACTGAAAGTTTTCCAGGTCTGTCCTATGTCATACTCTGGTAACCAGACAAAGGTACTTGCTATTAGCCACATGTTGGGGGAGAGACAGTCACCTTTAGAGACAAACTTGTGGCATTTGCTATTTAGAAACACTGAAACGCAGTGATTCAAATTCCTAATGAGACCACAAAAGAGTCTGCTGTGGCTTTTAAGGAATAAGCAGACATGATGAGATTTTGAAAGGAAATGGGCACAATTGTGGTAATCTGTATAGTAACAAGAAATTGCCCCTGGATATCTACCCAGACACAATACTGCAACCAAGAGATTGCACAAGCAGCTACATATGGGTAAAAATCGACCTCATCAATAACAGAGCTGCTTCAAACAAACAGGCATTCACCTTTTCCACCATTCTTTTTATTTTTTTAATCCCTACCATTGCAATTGGATAGAATCATTTAGGTTGGAAAAGACATCTAAGATCATGGAGTCCAACAGTTAACTCAACCCTTAAACCACGTCCCTAAGCCTACGCTGTTAAACTCTAGCCCTCAGAGTTATCCAGCAACTTCCAACTTCTATCAGCAATGAGTGCCTGGCATGGCAGAGAATTTCTTCTGACTTCGTTTTGACTTTGCCACTTTTAACATTCACTGAATGCTCTTTGTTCTTCCCTGATGGTAGAATAGCATTTCTTGCTCTGTAAAGCCTACACCTTCGTTGTCTGTAACCTTTTATCATCTCACTTCTGATTCATTTCCTCTCCAAGGTAAACAGTCCCAATCTTCTCAATCTTGTACTATATGAAAGTTTTTCCTTGTCTGTTTAAAAACTGATTTATGTAAACAGTTAAAAACTTACTTTGTTAGCTTAGCTTATATCTATAAATTAGCCATGCATATTAAATTTGTATTAGCTAGGTTTAACTGAATTAAGTGTATCCACACAGGATTTTTCACCAAATTCCTAAAGTCATTTAAAATTATACCTTTTGTTAAAGCAGAGCAAATGAAAGTGTAGTTAGGCCACAGCCAGTTTCTGATCCACAAATACTTCCAGGAAGAATTCAGACAGTGCTTCAAGAAAGGGTATATTTCAGCAGACCCCTTAGAGAGTGTTATCTCCATTATCCTGAAATTCATGAAGCCTCCACGCATAGCAGGGAGTAGTTCTTCTGAAATATTTTCCATCAGCAACACAGGGATTTGTTACAGAATTAACTTAACATGTTTTACCTTGATAGCACCTCCATTTGTGGGAGATAGTTTATTGCCTAGGCAAGTCAAACTGCTATTAAACCACAGATTTTAATTCAGGTGCAAGTAAGCTGCCCCACTGTACTCAGAACACAACAGAGATATAATGAAAACTGCTATAAAAATTAATTCTGAAAATATCAAATACAACCATTGTTAAGTTTAAACAAAGGATATTTGCTAGTTCCTTCCAAGACTTAGCTGCATTCAAAATCCAATGAAAACTGGCTTTTACACATACAGACACACAGAGACATTTGCCTATGGAATAAAAGTTTTAAATTATGGCTGTTAAATGCATGGTATTTCTTAATGACAGCATTAATTTTAATCCTTGTAATAATACATGTGACAGAGGAAGAAAAGAGGAATTTATCGAAAAGCTGCCAATGGATTTTAATAAAAATACTTCCCAATAGAAGGCAACAACATCCTTATCTACTAGGCCACAAGTGCTTGAGTATTTCTCAAGGAATTTAGATCAACTATATTGCAATAGAAACTTACTGAAAGTTACAAAGAAGCAAATAATTCTAAAAATCAAACATACAGGCCACTGAGTTGAAATAAAGTAATTTCCCACATTAACATTCAGATCTAATATACATGCATACAAATTTCCATGCAAATCAGACTTCACTTATTGCGTATTTTGCCCTATTTAATGAAAAATGAAAAAGACAGAAGAACACCTAACCCCCTCCATTTTGCCTATTAAATTGCTGCTGCCAGCAGGACCCTGGTGATGGCCTTTCCATTGAGGCTAATCACAGAGAAGAAGTATGCACATAAACATGAGAAAACTCATGCTCAGGTTAGAGAGACCAGCCACCCAGCCTGTCTGTCATGTTCACCTCTATTCACACAGTAATTGCTGTACTCTGGAAAGCTGACTAGACCCATCATGATCTCAGAACACAAGTTATCCCCTACTGAATCATTTTCAAAATGGGTAAATAATACAGCTAAGTATAAAAGGAGAGATTGTCAGACAATTCAGCTTTAGAGAACTCACTTTCACCGTATGCAGAGAATTGGTGAAAGCAGCTGAAATACACACAGTCAGTCCTGGTCACTGCTACAGCTGCAGTTCTGGCAGAGGTGTCCCTTGCTTCTTTGTGTCCATGCCATGTGTGTGTGTCCTTGACACTTCCCTATAACCTTCATTCTTCTTTTCCCACAGGGAAATGTGCTGGCAGTCTCCTGTCCCCATCAGCTCCACGCTAGCAGGATGTGCAGGCTGGATGGGCAGAGCTGCTGTGGGAAAGGCTTTCACAGAGCCCCATTTTGCTTCAAAACGCCTTCCTGCCAGCTCGCTTCTCCTGCCTAACTCCACTATCTATAGCTTTCAAATGCTTCCCCTTCGTAGTCACACCTCCTACTATTCTGAAGACTATTTTCTGGGAACGCTGAACATATTTGTTGGCTCACTGGCCCCTAGCACACTGACTGCTCATTCAATAGCATTCACACAAGACTGGGAAAGACTTGTCATCCTCTTACTATCTGGCACTCCGTTACTAGCTTACTACTGTTTCCCTCTGCAGTACAGGTCCAAATTGAATGTCAGACACAGGAAAATGCCAGCAAAAGCTCCGGTTCACAGTCAGGAACCAACCACAGGATACAGTCCAAAACCAGATACACACTGGCACATTACCACTATTAACACAAGGTTTGCCATGAGTAAAGCCCTTTGTCATTCTTCTTTTTGACAGTGAGGACAGGGAAATTAGGGTTATTGCAGTATTTAAAATATCTGCTGGGTGATAACATCCTATAGGGATGGCATTAGTCAAAAACTCAGGCCGACATTAGGATAAACAGATTCTCCTGCTTCCGTAGCCAGGACTTCTCAGAAGGAAATTCCCACAGAGATCACACAACCTACAGCGTAACTGTCTCCTGGCTGCCTAAATATTCAGACAAGGAAGGAAGGGATTAGGCCTGCAAGTCTTCCTGCTCACTAGCCAGCCTGCCAAGCACATCCACCACCCAGCCTCATTCCTCCTGCTGCCTGGCTCTGTGACTGACTGACCTTCCCAGACTCTGCACAGCCACAGCAAATACACCTGGGGCATTCCTGACGGTGGCTGAATTGTCCACTAAAATAATCACCTGGCTGTCACCAGGAGCAACACAGGTAGGGCAAAGGGGAGCAGCTCACTGCGCATGCTTCAGTCGACATGGTAAACAGCTAACATATGGTAATTCTAAGGGGGTTGACATGCTGCAGCAAATTATAAAAAGGCTGACACTCAGCTGAAAGAGCTGACACTTGAAAGTTACTCCCTAGCACAAAAGAGAAAAAATGAAAGTGAAATGTGGCTGAACTGTTGTCTTGCATGCTCATATTTTGTTGACAAATGTATTTGTAGGTATGAATTTGGCCCTTTCTTAAGAGTGTCACCATCAGCTGCTGATAAAAAAGCAACCTGACTCTATTACAGATGTGTTACTCTTCAAACTGACACTCCAGCAAGAGCAAGAGGACAAAGAATTCTGCTCTTATAAATCTGTTGTGCAGGCTAAGGCTACACTATCAACTGCAACATTTGACATTGTTACACACCCCTTCTAAAAAAGACTACTTAGAATTTGAAATATTGTATTATAATGAAATACCTCTTTAAATGTATCAACCTTGGAAAATGCAAGTTAGCCAACAGTTTCAACTTCAAAATATATTTCCTTTTTAAGGTGCTTCAAACCACTGTTCAGCTATTACACTAACACTTTATATGAACTATCTACTACCAAAGATAGATCCAGATTAGGTATCACATCCCCAGCACACTGTTTTTGATACAGCAGGGTATGCAATTTTATACTGTTGAAATATTATACTTAGTGCTACATGAACATGTAAGTGTACAGGTTTCACTGTAGCAGCAATGTTTAATTACATAAACGAAGACGGTACTTCTCACTCAAAACCTCAGAATTCCAAGATCTGATCATGCAAACATGTGAGACTGCAGTGAGTAATTTTATTTATAGTTGCATTCATTTTAGACAATTGTCAGGTAACTCACATCAACTTTTGGCGTTTGAGTGCATCTGAAAACTCTCTGTAGATGCCATTTCATTTTAAAAAGCATCAAAGCATTTTCCAGCACAGAATCATACAAGAACAAAGTGGAAGATTTACGGCATTCTCCTGCTCCAAGGAAGGATAATTCCTAATCCTGAACAAAATCTCATCAAGGGACTTTCTAGAGGTTTTGTGTGGAATAGAGTAAGATTTGGACTATGCATGTTCAGTAAAATTGTTATTTTAGTAAACTTTAAACCTTCAGATTTATTTCAAAATGAGACCTGTCCATGTTCCTTCCTTTTTTTCCAAATGTGAAAATTACTCCCAAAATTATACTGCTCAAAACTGTTCTCTTACAGCTCTGAAAAACAGAAGTGAGTTTCAATTTCCCATTGATACTACAGAATGTCATTCTCCTAGGTGTGTAAATGTAAGAATTCTGTAAGCTGTTAGAGCACTGACAATGCACATCTGACCTCATCTGAACCTACTAATACACTTTCCTCTGGATTATTTTTTAACAATCTGTACCTCTCCACTCCCTCTTGCATAGTTTCTACTTGTAACAAGTTTTGCTTGGTCACAAATCATTTAAAGTCAGTAAAATATAACACGCCTGTGAAAAACGTGGTGAAATTCCTTTGCTAGTAGGACACAAAATTTGTCTTTAGCCTACTATGAAGTCAAATATTAGATCTCAGCTTTAACGATGTTGTTAGCGTGTTAGAAGCCCTTTTCCAAACACTGTGCTTTTTAAATTTATTAATTTACTAATCTTTTGATCCTTACAGATCTGGGCTGATGCTAAAGTGTTAAAGCTGCTGTCAGAGAGGTACAGCAATACTCATGGCAAGGGTGTGGTCTCTGTTCTCTGTTGCCAAGTCCACAGGAGCACGACCAGCACACCCTGGCACTGTTTAGGAAGGAGATCAGAAAAGACGATAGTAACAGACTATACAGCAATAGATGTGAGGTAAGACTTTGTCCCTCTCTGTTGCCAGTATTGCACCGGCATCCAGTACCAGCTGGACAGATGGAGTATTGGAATAGTATTTTACCTATGGTGAATGCACCTCCACGTACTACAGATCAAGCACTGGCCTGCCATACAAGCAGGTCCCATTCCCTCATTCTTGCTGAGGCAAAAGGATGAACTGCCTTATTCTTCTTTTCTGTAACTTAGCATTTAAAATTTATCACTAGATCCCATTGTTGTATTTATGCATTTTACATTGGTTTGGCTTTTAAATATGAGTTTTAATATTTTTGCCTCACTGCTGTACATATGCTTTTCCCCCATTACTTTATGGGCCACTATAACACAACAAGTGTTGGCTGGAAGAAGAACTCAACATTTTCTGCCTTTACTCTGCACAACACATACACTTCTGTTTGTGCACAGAGTAGCTTTGTGCACAGTGCGTTTCTATACTTATCATTTGGTACCTCACCTTTTAAATTCTCTGCATTGATCTCCACACCACCTTTCAGAGGTCCTGACCCTGGCTGCTGAACTTCTGTACTTCTCACAGCGTTCTGGGTAGCTGTGACAGTCTCTGCCACAGATGTACGACAAAACAAGGACCACACTGCATGCTGAGACTATTGATACCACAGAACTGTGTGTCAACAGGTGCAACTGCTCCGACCTGCGTCTTAAAAATGGCAAAAGTTCTACCTATGACAGATTCATCTATAATTTTCCTTTGTGTAGGTGAGAAACAAGTCACCTCTATCAGCAAATAAGAGAATAATGCTTTAGGCCCCTGTTAACTGTTGTGTCACTGTGTCTTCCTGCTCCTAGTTCTTAATAATAACAACACACAGTACATAACACATACGCACTTGTTATCTACAGTTTTCTGATTTTACTGTCTGTAGTCTCTTCCAGTTACTACCATCAGATGTGGATGTATGACTAAGAGGTGTCATGATATGATCATGGGTAATATGCACAGTCACTTGTGAAATACAGACTGACATTGCAGAATGACACCTTTCCATGGGCTTTGCTTGAACCTGCAGACAAACATGGGCAGTATGGATAGTTCTGGCTATCGGGAATAATGCCGCAGTCAATAGGATAGTGTGACCAAACAGATAACCTGCTGTGAGGAGCTAAGTCTAACTCTAAACAGCAGTTAAGTACAAGCATGACTGCATCACTTGATCAGTTAGCAAGACCTCAGTGACTGTTCTGTGTGCAGCAGCATGCAAAAGCATATGACTCTGAAACACCGCCTAAAGAGAGAAAGTTTTTGAGTCTTACCAAGAGCCAGAATATGCACAGCAGAGAGCAGATCAGAGAGCCCAGAGCCTTCTTCCTGTCCTGAGCAGCTCTTCCCAGCACAGGATGATCCCAGTTTTGATGCTGATCTGGCTGATTATCTCATGACAGTCCTGTAGTATAACCCTTCTTGTAAAGATTCCCTGAGCCACATTAACCTTGATCACTTCTGGTGCTCTAACCTCCACATGGCCTCTCTCTGAATTGATTCATCAATTATTTATCTTCTGCACAGGGTGTGTCCTCTTGACAAGTTCAAGAAGTGGCACCTTTGGATCCCATTTTAAGGTCTAAAAAGGCTACACTTTGAGTAAGACCACAACAGCAGGTGACACCGCATTAGCCACCTCCCTACTGTGGGAGGCAGATGAAGTCCGACTCTGTTGCTGCCTTGCTCCTCTCGGTCTCTTGAAAACCTGCATGGCTTTCCTTCCCTCTGAGCTTGATGCTCCTCCCTTCTCCCTCTGGAAACATATTCATGACCTCCTCCAAACTTAAGTGTTCTCTGTTGAAGCAAAAATTTCCCCAAGCGCACAACAGGCACACTTGAACTACATGCACTGAAGTGACTACAGAACATCTGCGGATGTCTGTCTTTGAGGCCATGCCAGCAACCTCGCCATTTCCCTGCATCCATCTTAACAGCCATCTGATAATGGTGTGCCATTTCCTGTGCCACACCATGTGTGCAGGGATGTAGATGAAAATGTGGATGATGGCTGCTCTGCTTAAGGAAAAAGTCATTTTATCACTTGGAAATTTCAGCATGTCCCTGACACAGTAAAGTTGAAACATGCTTCCAGTTATAAATTAGTTCATATAGAAGCACTCTAAAAAAGGACTGATCTTCCCGAAACCACTTACTAGACCAGGGAAAATTTAGTTTAAGAGCACATCCTATGACAGTCATGGGAGAAATAAGACAGGACAAAAAATGGGGATTACTTAAGTTTCAAGATCTTTGGGGATATCCTTTTTACCCTGTCATATCTCAAACCCAGCTAACCTAAATATTATTGTATTTGTTTTCTTTGGCAAGGACTTGCTGTTGCCTTTTATTAGATATGAAACAATAGGTGGGACAGAGTAAGCCAATTAATTATTAAAAGTGGTTTTCACATACTTTGAAAGTCTGCATGTCCTCGAAGCACACTCAATAAAGTTAACAAGGCTAACCAGGGCACTGTATAATGTCTGTGAAGCCTCAGTGGGTGTTTTGCCAACACTGCAGAATTCTGCTGCGTGCTTCCTTAACTCCACATGGACCCAGTGCACACTTCATAAAGTTCCTTCACCTCAAAACATGAACCTTACAAACTTCTCTCTTTTAGCCCTACTCAAAAGTTGCTGCTTTCAATCAGCTTTCCAGCTACTCCCTCTCTGCCCCTCCATGTCACTCTCTCTCACTCTTAATTCACCTGAAGAGCAGAAGTTATTTACAACCTACCCCCACACATCATGCTCACCTGCCCATCTGGGAGGACCTGTAGCCACCCTTAGTCTATGCCTGATTCACACAGTAACTACCTCAAGACAATAATGTACTCTTTTTGAATCCTCAAAAAAGCACAATGCCTATTTATTTACACTATTCTATACTGAACACAAAATTGCTACTAAACATAATAGCTACAAAAATTATCTTTGGTAGATACTAGCCCTTTAACTCCTTTTCCACAAACACTTGCCTTGAGTATGTTAGTTTGGATCCAAAATCATATTTTCTGCTATGGTCACCTAAAAATCAGTACAGACTCGGTAACAACCTCAGTGAGACAACCATCTCTAGGTAATAGCAAAAAAGAGGTGCCAGTGGTGCTTGAGGCACTTGTTGAAATCAATTAACACAGACTCTGTGCTGATGGAACAGGCATGGGTTCCACAGCATTTTATTTTCATTCTCCAATCAGTTATAAGAATCCTTTGCAGATGGTCTAGAACTAAAGGGGGAAATATCACCTTTATTTTCCCTGCACTTGCTGATCACATTATCACTTTGAACAACTTGTGTAGCTTTTTGGAGAGAATAAACTCTGTAACCATAGGACAAGGTGTTCAATGGAATGAACTCCAAAGCCCAGGAACTGTAAGTGTATTAACCATGCTTTGTGGCTTGAGTCTGTAATTTTTATTCACCCAACACATGCTTTTCAGTCAAGGAAACTATTCTATTCTGCTTCTGTAACAAGATTGGTCTTCATTTCATATAATGTAAAATGAAAATAACAGCTGTATTTAAACACATGGCAGAAGCCATTAGGCATGGAAGAATTACCCTTTTTCTAGTAAATCATGGCTGTCTAACAAATTTTATACATGACTGTCCTTGTCCATACTATGAGCCAAATTGTGTCTTGTTTTATCCCAGTTAAGATGCACTGGTTACTAGAGTTTCTGGAACAATTAATATTGCCCCTGTATCTCAGAATGAAATGTGGGGAATTGAAATAAAACAGAAATTTTTATTATAGGCAGAGGAGAATTTCAGAGCCATGCAGAAAGGATGACAGTGAGGAAGGAAAGAAACTACTGTAGAATACTAACATCTGTATTGCCTTTCAGATCCAGTTTGTTTTCTTCTACACATTTAAATATCACACTAAAACCTGATCTGATCCCTACTTTTATTATCAGTGGATCCCTACTTTTATTATCAGGAAATTATTATCAGTGGTCCTGTTGTCACTTTTCCCATTTACAGCTGTAGTCCCATTTTCTTTACTAGTTGGGTATTTTCAGACACAAGATGTTAGAAAACAATAACTCTGCTGAGACTCTGCAACTTTTTATACCCTTACCAGACGATTACTACTGGCAGTACAAAAATCCACCCAGCACAGGGTGCTGGGAAATAATCCCAGTCACTCTATGAGCAGCATGGCTACAGCTAGGCAAAGAACAACCAAATATGGAACCAAACGGAAACTGAACCACTTCACACATCAGTAACTATATGTCTCTCTTAGCTTAGGCAATTAAGTAAACTGAAACCTCAGTCTAGTAAAAATTACTGTGCCATAAGGATTCAGCACAACACAGTAAGTTTTTACCACAGATAGAGATGG
This sequence comes from Rhagologus leucostigma, assembly GCA_013397725.1. Taxonomy (NCBI): domain Eukaryota; kingdom Metazoa; phylum Chordata; class Aves; order Passeriformes; genus Rhagologus; species Rhagologus leucostigma. The sequence goes on along the minus strand of VZTD01005399.1, from coordinate 1,063,731 downwards.
TCTAAAAACACTGCGAGCATCTAGGAAAACACTGGGAATAGCATGCAACAACATGGGTATTGTTCATCTCTAGCTTCATTGATTATCCATTGTCTGAAGCCTCAGATTTGTTACAAGCTGGCACTCAACCCTTGGCCAGGAATTCCTGTGAATACTGGGCTTTTGAGAACAAGCTCTGCTTAAGTGGGAAGGATATGCCATGCACCGGCCAAGCTCTGAGCTGTCATATGCAGCCCTGAATAGGACTGCTTTCCAGTCTCGGCACATAGGCATGAACACATACCACTACATCTGAGTCAAGGCAATGTCCCAACTGCTCAAGAGGAGATAACAAAGCCCTTTTCAGTGCTCCGTCTTCCTCCAAGTAGGAATCCTCACAACCCTTCCGCAGCCAAGACAAAATTGCCTTTAGCCAGAGAGTCAGTTGTGTGTCTTCTGCATACAAAAGTTGTGGTTGTGTTGCCGATGACTCAAGAGCTCCCACCCATGATGTTCATTGTTTATGTCCCTGGATTTGCTACCTAATCAACTACATATGCACTTAATTTCACTTTGTATTAACTCGAAGCAGTACTTACTTTTCATGAAATCTCTCTATGACAATGAATATCTCTATGTTTACCCCAGGAATCAGTCAGTGTGATCACCTTTTCAAGCTTCATCCACTTATTGATCAGTTGGATGAAAAATTAAACAGCTGTAAGACTGTTAAACTTCGCCAAAACATTTCTCATACAATTTATCTGAGAGGAATACTATTTTAAATAGTGTATTCTTCTTGAAGAAATCTCAGTATTGGGTAAAATTTTAAAGAATAGTTCACATGCACTATCATGTGTGTTGTTTTAGTACAGACACAGGCAAAGTACAGAAGTCAATTCCTCACTCTCCAACTTTATGTTTTAACATAAAACCCGCATTCTCCACATTCCAGATTCTGGGATACAGTTAATTTTCTTCTCAGCAGCTGGTACAGTGCTGTGTTTTGGATTTAGTATAAGAATAATGTTGTCCTACTGTTGACACCTACTTAAGGTAAGATTTTTTCCCATATCATACAATCATAGAATTTTAAAATGGTTTGTGTTGGAAGGGACCTTAAAAACCATCTAGTTTCAAACCCCTTGCCATGGGTAGGGACACTTTCCACTGTACTGGGTTACTTAAAACCCCATTCAACCAGGCATGGGGCACCCACAACTCCTCTGGGCAACCTGTTCCAGGTGCCTCACCACCCACACACTGAAGAATTTATTCCTGATATCTAATTAAGAATTATCTCTTCCAGTTTAAAGCCTTTACCCTTGTCCTATCATGCCAGGCCCTTGTAGAAAGTCCGTCTCCAGTTCTCTTGTAAGCCCCCTTTACATACTGGAAGGCCGCTGTAAGGTTTCCAGAGCTTTCTCGTCTCCAGGCTGAACAACCCCAGCTCTTTCAGCCTGTCTCTATCAGAGAGGTGCTCCAGCCCTCTGATCATCTTTGCGGCCTCCTCTGGACTCACTCCAGCAGCTCCACGTCCTCCTTATATTGGAGTCCCAGAGCTGGATGCAGTGCTTCAGGTGGGGTGCACAAGAGTGGAGCAGAGATGAAGAATCACCTCCCTTGACCTCCTGGTCATGCAGTAAAAGGAATTCTCAGAATATGAGACAAAAAGTAATTTTGGAGATATGAAAGTGATGAGGTCTGGTTCCCAGTATCTTTTCTCCTTTTGGAGTCTCTGATGTCTAATAAAACATGAGTTGGTTATTCTTGCCTTCAGACACTAACAATTTCTCTCTTTCTCTCTATTCTTTGCATCTGCTTAATTTTGTAATAGAGGCACAATCCTAGGTTCATCTAAGGATTCATTCTCTCACTAGAAAGCAAGAGAAGAGTGAGGCAGAGTACATGAAATGCATCGAAATGCAGAAATAGACCTGCCTGCAAAGCAAGGCTTTCAGTTCATAGTGAATTTCCTCTTTTTGATTTTTTTTTTAATCTGAATTTTTTATTTAGTCTCCTCAAAGCAGATGGCTCTCGGGTCTTGCTCTTTGAAACAGGTTAATGGCACAGTTAATAGCTTTGCTGCCCACATCAGCAATACAAAGGACTAAAACCTCCCTCCCAGAGGCACCTGCCAGGCGCTGTGGCTTTGGGCAGGCATTCCAGGAACACGTGTCCAGGAGTTTCCCCACATTGCCATGAGTTAGCCTGCCCCAGAGCTGTGATCTGGGAATGTGCAGGATAAATATCTGAATATGAGGGACTGAGAATGTCCTGGGTCTCTGGCTTTGGGTCAGGCTCACCACCCAGGCAGCCACCAGGCTCTGGGAACTCTGGAAGAACAGGGTGCTGACTTTTTTTTCAGACCACTTAATCAGGAAGAAACTGAACTATGAAGATCAATACCAATGTCACGATGGCCCACAGCACAGTTAGCAGCAGCTTAAGAATGAAGAACAGGTTCTTAAGAGTGGACCTGAAAAAAACAGAGTTGACGTTGCTGGGCTGGGGAATGATTTCTGAAATCTTCTTAGCAATGATTTAGACAAAGACACATTATTCTCCAGCTCTGTCCTCACTTTAAGCATACACTTGAATTTCTGTCTGACATCAAACTCTCAGAATAGCAGCAGCCACAAGTACAATTTTCTGCCATGTCTGTGTGGTGAAGAATTTGTCCATCTATGCAGACAATGGCCTGACCTTGACTATTCATGCCTGCATTACATCTTGGCAGAACCATAGCCCATGATACACTTGACAAAAAGCCTTCAGTGCTTGGAAACTCCAGCTAATACAAGATGGTGCATTTTACACTATTATCAGGAGAAGCTGCTACCATCAGCAACCACTAGTGTTGTCTATTTCTGCTTTCTTCATCCCACACACCCCATACTGGTTCCTCATACCCATTACTGATTTCAGTTCGAGCTTTCGGTTCTTAATTTCTGATTGCTCAATGGGATGGGTCCAGATTATCCGGGAAAAGAAAACTCAATCAAATCTCCAGGAAACAAGACAGTGGTTGACAACTCCTCTTCTGTTCACAATGGAACTGCCTAAGGTAAGATAAGCACATCTGATCTGAGACTGGAATGATCTACCCCCTGAAAGAACTCCCACCATCTGCTTTAAGCATAAACTGCATTTCTTGAGCCTTCTCTCTCTAAATGTAAACACATAGTAACATTTGGCTTTCCAAATCAAACAAAACTAAACACATAAGAGAAACTATTAAAAAATAATTCCCCTGCAGTGTCTTCCACTATTCCTGACCTACTGCTTGTGAAGGATGAGTGAACAAGCACTGTATTGTTGATAGCAGTATTCTTGTAAATACTCTAGCAGAAGTCTTTCAGAGACTGATGATCAGATCACGTGTACAGCAGAACAGAATTCCCAAGTTAATACCAAGTGCCTTTCCCCAAAGCACTCAGCTTTTTTCCTCTAGAAGCTCACACTTGGGTGCCATTCTCACACAGCACTATCACAGGTGAGCATCCTAGGAAATAACAAATAAGGCCACAAAACACCTCAGAACTCTTGCATCAAGCACTGGCAAACTGGTTGTGAACCAGAATACAATGTACCCAGCTTGCTTTTGCTTGCTTTTGCTACAACCTCAGTGTGCTCATTTCCATGTAAATACACAAAAAGTTCTTCACTTTGGAGCTATTTCACAGATGGCTTTATATCTGGAATGTAGGTATATAGTGAAAGCTCTGGGTGTGCTTGCAGATCATTTGTGCCAAATGATTACTGGATACTACAGAGATGCAGAAGTCCCTTTCAGTATGAAACTTGACATTACCAAATCCATACCTCAGACCAACTTTTGGAGAACTTGGGGGATTTGGAAAATGGAAACACTGTAATAGACTGGCTGTAGCTGAGGGCTTGAAAGTCCTAACTCAGGGCTCACGGTACCACCTCTGGGAAAACTCTACCCATCCTGAGCTGTGAGCTGTGATAAACCTCACCCATAGCCACCAGTCTGCAAAAGAATTGCAAAGCTGCCTTCTACTTCCAAAGTGCTCTGTACACTGATCCTTGCAAAGATGCAATCATTCCGAGATAAGCTGGAAAGAATCCTTGGTACAATTTAGGGGCCTGCATCCCTTGGCACCGAGTCATGGAATGGCAAGATGGTGTGACAATCCACCCACACAACCTGTCACAGGCACCAGCTGCACCTCCAGCCAGGAATGAACAGCCAGAACTGCAGGTTGTTCTCTCCCCCAGTCACTCACTTTGCCATACTGGAGAATGTCAACATGCTTCTGTATATAGGGTTAGACCTATATGCTTTTAACTAAAATAACAGAAAACATTGTGGGAGTGTTGAAAAATATTTTCTGATGTGTTTTGCTTTAAGAGAAAAAAATAGTATCTGTATAGAGTCAGCCTATTAGTTTTCTAAATCTTGCACTCTACTATTTGTGCTTCATTTTCTCCCACCCAAATGGCAACTATGCTTTAAAGCATCAAGTACTGTATACTTAATAAATTATAAAGTCAATCTTCATAATTTCTATTCTCATACATCAGTCAGAGATGGTTTCAACAGAAAGATATATGAGAAGTAACCTAGGTCTTCCTCCAGCAAAGCACTTAAGCACACACTTCGGCATGCCAGCATCCCAGCTGAAGACAGTGGCATATATTTCAAGTTACACATATTTCAAAATTTTATTGAAGTTAAACAACAAATAATAAAAAAACTAATGTACAGCAGGAAAAAAACCTTCAGTATCCACATAGGTGAGGCTATGGTAGTATCTTCTACTGAAATTCCATAGATTTAGGAAAATACTTGCTTTGGTTAATTCAGAAATGTTCCTTTTGGAGGCAGTGACAAAAAATACCTTTATTAGGACATAAATTTGACCCAGCTCCATTTAGCTGGAAGTAAAACTCTTTTATCTCCACTGGAAATGGAGCTCAATGATTAAATATAAGATTTTTTTTTATAATTGAAGCATGATCCCAAAAAGCAAATCTGACAGTGAAATCATGAGACATTGCAAGATCTTAGTTAGTCATAATTATACAGGTCAGGAATTCAGGTTCTAAAGTCCTTTACAATTTCCACGTAGAGCGCTTACACTCCTCGGATGTATCAGTGTGCCTCTGATGTTTGTATAAGGGCCAAATAAACAATGGTACAGTTATTTCAATCAATTTAGAAAGTTCTTAGATGATGTTTCCAGAAATGCTTGCGTTTAGTTTTGCAGTTGACTTGGGTTTTTTTCACAATAGTGTTGGATTTTACTATAGCTTTAATGGGTTTTTCCCTTCTCATCATATTTCTAGTGCCAGTACTTTACCAGATATCTGAAATAGTTCTGTGCTAATAAGAAGTACTGGTTGTCCTGGGACAGCATCCAGAAAAGATACATACATTTAGGGAGGTTTGAAATATCACAGCACATCCCAAAAATACAAGCTAGTCATTGCAACAACCTTGGCAATGGCAAGCTTGGAAAAGTTAATAGTGGATTTTAAAAAGAGGAATATATCACAGTACTTTAGCTTGGCTATAGATAGGACAAAAAAAAAACGTAAAAAAAAAGGGTAGCACTTTTGTTTCCATGTCCAGAAAATGCTGGCACATACAGAATAAAATAGTGCAATCCTGAGTCATCTAAACACATTAATTAGCCACACCACAGAGAATCAGGCCTTCTTTGGTGTTCATTCACCTTCAGTCACACCTTCTTTGCCTTCCTCATGTCCATGATTGGTAAAACATTAGACACTGTGGCACATCAGAAAGTAATTATTGAGCATGGATTTCTGCTGATGGCAGGGTTTTAAAATGCTCAAGGCAGTGGCACAACGAAGTCAGATATAAATGGCAACCTTGGCTCTACATCTTAATTTTTCAAAATAAAATAATTTTAAGTTTAGTAAGTAGCACAATGCAAGGGAAGGGATCCTAGAAACAATCATATACACACAAATCATTCAGCTATGTACAGTAACATGCAGTCACGACAGAATTAAATATTCATAAACTCAGAGGAGATGAAATTCTGTGTTCATCTATCACAATATGTAAACCACCAGTTACTGTTTTAAAAATAAAGCCCTTGTATCCACCCTCTTAAACTGTACAGGCCCTGTCTAAACGATCCGGCGTCGATACTCTCTTTTAATTAAAACAATAGCACAGATTTTACTGAACAGTAACAAACCTAAAAGTGTAGGAGGCAAATGCTGGAAACTCGGAGTCTACAGTAAAAAATACAATTTTTAAAAAATATCTTGCCTTTCTCGTGATAATTGGAGCTCTAGTCATGCAAATATGTGGTGTGACATAGTTGTTGCATTGATTTATTGCATTGCTCGTTTACATTCCTTCATTGTGTTACTGTTCTCTTACACATTTGTAACAAAACCAAACTATAGTAAAACTAGTTGAAGAAACACGGCTCAAATCCAGTACATGCCAACATTTCTCTTTTACATTACTCTAGGATTATAATCTGTTTGGGGGTATCTGTGCATTCAGAGAATTACTCGGATTTCAATAAAATATAAACGGATGTGTTTTACAGTCTAGCACACACGGATCACACCTTGCAACCATCACGGAATTACGATGAAACTTACACATTTATCAGTCTCTGCCTGTCACAGACCTACAGACACGGCAGAATTCGTCGGCTTCAGTTTAGCAAACCCATGCCGAGAAAAATGAGTGGAAATGAAGACAGTGCCCACAGACAAAAGCACTGATCAATGCACTCCGCTGACATTATCTTAATGGCAACCTTTTTCCATCCCATCCTCCCTACTTTCCGATTCTCCCAGCAGCAGACACATCCGCACCAAAGGGTGCGATCTGACCCATTTCTCGCTCAACTCCGTCACCCGCAGGTTCTCACTCGGCAGCGAGCAGCCGTCCCCCGGTCCGCAATGACACAGCAGGGCTGGAGGGACACAGCACCCGAGCTCCTTCCCCCAAGTGACTCGCCCCTCGCCGCCGGGTGGAAGCCGAGGCGAGGCGCAGGGAAGGAAGGGGAGCGGCGGCCCCGCCGGCCGCGGCCCCTCGAAGTGAGGTTAAACTTTGGCGGCGGCACCTGGGCC
>VZTD01005399.1:944857-1056524 GCA_013397725.1 Rhagologus leucostigma | reverse complement strand
GTGCCTCCGCTCCGGGTGGCCGCTGTCGGCGGCGGGGGCCGGCTCCGCGGGCTGCCCATCGCGGTGGTGCGGGCGCTGGTGCGGGCAGCCGCCAGACCCCGCCGCCGGGGGGATGGGCTCCGGGCACGGAGAAACTCCCTTAACATCCATCTCCATCTTCCAGTTCACTGTATTGCGAGACAAAAGCAGGCAAACACTTTCCACCACCCCGCGTCTTTCTTCTGCTTTCCTTTCTCCCGCTTTTCTTTTTTCCTTCTTTCTTTCTCTTTTTTTTTTCCCCTCCTTCCTCCCTTCCTTCCTTTTCCCCCCTCAGGAGGCCGTGACACGCATGGCTCTGGCCGCGGCTGCTGCACCGATCCGGCGGCTGCAATTCTCCCCTAGATCCTCCAGACTTTTGTATCCAGCGTGCGTGTGTAAGAGTGCCTGTGTGTGTGTGTGCGTGTGTGTGTGTGTGTGTGTGTCCTTGGCACGGCGGCCTTCAATCGCCCCGAAACAGCAAACGCTAACTAAGCAGATCTCTCGCCACGAAGATCAACTCCCGGCCCCAGCCTGATTGTGGTGGTTATTTACTTTACGCTATCTGTGTCCCAGGCCCGGACAAGCCCTCCTGGCTGCAGCTCTTTGAAAAAAGTTAACAGGAGGGAGCCGAGCCCGGGGAGGGGGTGGGGGCGAGGGGGAACCACCGGGGTTTAACACGGGGGAAGTGACAATAACCCGGTAATGTCAAGTAAAAGTTAAACCTCCCCCTTCTTCCCCTCCCCCTCGCCTCTCCACAGCCCAGGCAAGCGCAATACAGCAAAGCAAAACAAGCGATTTCAGACCTGTGCAAGGTGCTGGTGGCGAGAAGAGACGAGCATTTACCCGATTGTTGCTTTTATTTTATTTTCCCCTCGCCTCTCCCCCCAGCACCACCCGCTATTGCAAATGTGGGCTCCTTGATGTTAATCTCCTCTCCGCGGTCTGAGTCTATGCGTGTGACTGGAGCTCCCTCTCTCTCAGGCTGCCAGCGCCACGCAGCACTGCACAAGGAGAACTGGAGTAAGGAGAAAAACAAGAACAAATCCAGACTGGAAATCTAAATCAGTACTAGCCACCGGCTCTCCGATTTTATCAACACAGATAGAAGAAAAGAAAAAAAATCGCGTGTAAACTGCCAAATCAGTTGTGACCGCAGTGCACTCTCAACTGTTTTATTCTTTGTGTTATCTTCCTTCTCAGACTGAAATTAGACATGGTAGAGGAAAATGCAATCTCATTAAGAGTGGTTTATACCAAAAAAAGAATTTTCTTGGTGATGCCAGAGCCAAGCCAACTCTTCAGCTATTCCCCTTTTCATTTTAAAGAGATGAATGATAAGCACAGACCTGATCGTTCTTAAATCAGGACACCATCAGGTGACCAGTCTGCACTTCTAAATATAACACCACATTGTCCTGAGGAGCAGCTGCTCTGGAAGTTAACTGGAAACATCTCCTAAGAGCCTGCAGTGCAAAGATCTGATCTATACATCATCTGGCTGATGCATGTACTGACCTCTCCAATAGCGACTACCCACTCTGCAGAGATACCTGGCCACATCCTCAGCAGCTGGTCTGTTTTACACCAAGAGAGAACCTGTCTCAGGATATTTTGGGAAGCGGGTGACTATCAGGTACTTTATGACACCCTTTTATTCCTGGCCTTGGGTTCTGTTATCCCCAACAGTATTGTTACTGTGGGAACCTGAGCAGTTCTTATTGCTACAATATATTTAGACAAAGGGCAAGAGCTAATCTCACAATAGATAAAAAAAGTCTTTGTCATACACCAAAGCTGTAATTTTAAAATACACATCTCTAAAGATCCTTTCCTATTATTCTCAAAGCATGTCCAGTATTTGCAGGCTCTTCTGTCGTCTCAGATTGGTGCAAATGAGGAGCCTTTCTATTGAAATTACTGGCATAAATGTTTAAAATTGGGGTAAATAATTAGACAATCAAGCCATATATATTAACATTTATGATCAAATACTTTAGACTACTTACAATCGTCCATTTGTAATCATTGCAATAGACTTTATTGAAAGACTACATTTTGGGGTAGAAAGCCTTAAATCCTCCGGATACTCTTGCTGTTTTGGTCTCATAAGCAAAAAGCAGTACTTACTGCAGACAGGCACTTTGGGGGCATGTTTGAACAGCCACGATGGCTGCAGAACATGTACCAAGGTGGACGTGACTGCAGAATTGCACAGAACGAAGCAATGAGCCCACACAGCTGATAAGCCATCCCACTGTCTATCCACCTGCACAGTCACCCCTTCCACAAAGGAGAGGACATGCAAGGAACAAACTTCTGTCCTCAAGAGCTTTTCCTGTTTCAGTCAAAGTACTTCCAGTATCACAGGTCGTAAAATGGCAAAATAAAAGTGAAAATAAAAATATTGTTCATTCAGGCACTACAGTGCACATTTATAGAAACAACTGATAAATTACATAGAAAACTTCCCATGGTGGGTAATACTAAATAATCCCGTTAGAAAATAATAATTCCCAATCTGCCATCTCGAGGAAAAATTCAAAGCAAAACCAAACAATCTGAAAATACGGAAAAACTTACCCAAATACAAATATTTTGTCACATGCTCTGAAGATTACTAAAGCTGGACATTGGCAGGGAACCAAGGAAAACTAATTCCAAAGGTGGGGGCCCTGGATAAAGAAAGCTCTGCTCCTAATCCTAGAGAGTTTAACCCCCAAAACCAAAAGAAACTTCTGAGATAGTTTAAGTGAACATGATCATACATAAGAAGAAAAGGGCAGGCCCCAGACTGCATGAAAGTCAGTAAAAAGTTTTGTATTTGGCTGCTGAATTTCAAACTTCCCTTTTCTTCTGTTCTCTTTTTTCCCCCACCTTTCCTTTTTGTGCTGCAAGAGATTTACAAATCTATTGCAAAAATAAAATTATTAAAAACAATTCATCATAACAGTGTGCTCTCAGTTGTTCTCTGCACAAACCAGATGGCTGTTATTCAAAGTATTTCAAGAGAAGCCTAAGTAGAATATATTATTTTAGGTTAAAGTAAAGTTCTGAATAATCACTGCAAATTTCGGTGAGCGAAATAATGATCTCCAGGCCAAGCAAACTTTGAGATACAAACAGTGACTACGTATCTAGAAACACTAACAAATTGGACAGAAAAATATAATCTGAACCAGCAGGCTGAGGAGATATGAAGCATGACCTCCTTTCAGTCTCTTCAGTAGTCCTTCTAAAGAGTGGAACCACAGACCATGATAATGCGATAAGCCACAAAGCTAAACTGTTCATCGGTATTGCCTAATGAAAAGGTTTTGGAACCTTCAACTTATTTGGTACATTCATTGAACTAAAAATGCAGAATTGTATTTGGAGCTGAAGTGGAAGAAGGGCGAACCAGAATGCTTTACCACAGGGCAACCGTATTGGAAGAGGATGCATTGAGAAGCAGAAAGCAGAGAGTCTCACTAGAGGGCAAGCCAATCAAAACCAAAAAGGCTGAGTTCCTAAGAAAGCAACGTTGTGTTGAATGCTTTTCAGATGTGCTGACAGATTGAAAAAAATTAGCATGGATCTTTCACTTATGTGCACTGTGGTAAAACAGAGTATAATTTAGCTTCTATATAGAATAATAACGTGCACTACTGAATATGGACTATCTATTACCTTACACAACATAGATTAAGAATTTCTGAGCCCAGATTTATTGTTCATTTTTCAAGAGAAATAGCATTAAAATATTGGTGGCGAAATCAATACTATGACTCATTAACACACACTCCATGCTCTTGCATATTTTGCAGTTGTGTGTTGTGCTGTAAAATGGATGTAGGTGACTAAATAGATTCCAGAGACACTGATGTTCTAAACTGCAAAAGAAAAACCTTTCATGATGAAGTACATTCTTCGTAGTTCAAAAAATTAAACTCAGTGAGTGATGACAATATGAATTTAATTACAGAATTGGAACATTTTGATGGAAAGAGTCGAAGACTTCTTCTAGAATCCAGTGTAATTTTTATCTTGTTATTCTTGGTTATGATCAGATGATAGTAAAACATACTGTGCAACCAACATGGCAGGTAGTCCTAATTAATAAGGCTAGAAATGGTGGGAAGACATGCACTAATTAAATGAGTTGCCTAAGATCGTAAAGTAGTTCAGCAGCAGATTAAAAAGAACATTTATGCCCTTTCCACAATCTCCTCCTTTGGTCATTTGTTTCACTTAACAATTTGTCACTTCTTCTTATGAGTAGTTAGCATAACTGCTCAGAAACTAGCTAAAATATTTATTGATATTTACTTACATAAGAATTAATGTTCAAAAATGTTTTCAGGTCTTTTTCAAGTACATTTACATTTACATTAATGTGGATAAACTGAAGATGTTGCATGTAAAATGTACAAAAGTGGCTATTACAAGTTAGCAAGATTTATGCAACCTTTATAAAAATGCAGCTATCAGAGCATTTGGCTTTCTGCTGCCTTAAAAATCTGTTGGTTCAGGACTCATCTATCCACTGCATTCAGCATTTGAATAATTTTGACCTTTTACTACTCTTAGACAATTCAAATAAAAGGTTTCCTGTTGTCAACACAAGCTCCTTGGGACCTCACTCAACACTCTTATCTGTCAACTTGCATTCTAGGCTATTTCATTTCTGGCTTAAGAGTTGCAAACAGAGCTGCTTTCTCATGAAGACTGTGACTTTATTGATAATTCTCTCCATACTATACCTTTCGAAGTGGCTAATATAAATATCCAATGAGTCATCCTCCCACTCATCGATCTCTGCTTCTGCACTCTTAAGCACTTTATAGCAGGTATGCAAACATTCGGTAACCTGGGGACTTCAGTAATTTTTGAGATCTATCTATGCAGGTATTTTCTGTCTCAGAAAGTCTATAATTTAATATGCTTAATAAATGCTATCTTAAAACAATTACATTACACTGGGATATAAAGACATGCTGTGGATGCTCATAGAGAGTAAAAGCTGAATATACTATTTGAATTTCAACATTGTCTACACAGTCCAGCATGAAAATTGATACATTACAAGCTACATTTTCAAAAGCATCTTGTCTTCTAGCTTTCCACCCACAATTTTGATTCAGTTCTCCCTGCACTCTAACATTTTTGCTCACAGGTACCAAAACCACATAGAATGGCTGCACAACTCAAGCCGTGAGTGATATTTTTTGACACCTTTGAAGAGTTATCTCTGTTCCTGTTTTGGAATAAAGAATCCTGTAACCCTTGGGAGATCCACTGAACTCCTACAGCTCCTTTTCTAGAAAGCCATCAAAATAGAATTGATAGGCTTGATGATTTTTGAACATGAACATAGCTCATTGTAGTTTAAATTCTGCACGACTAACAAACAAAACTATTCTCTGGCCATAGCCAGAGCTTCATCCCTCCTTGCCGAAGACACTGCAATGAGAGCAATGGCCATGCACTCACTTTCTATAGCAGCGTCAGGATTTGAGCACACAAGTATCTGTTCTTTAGGGTGTATGGAAGGCTTTATTCCCCTCAAAACTGTTGTATGAGGTTGAAAAAGAAGCAGCTGTTTCTGCTGACTGTTCTGAGAGTCGGCCTGGACTCATAGCTAGTCAAGACATCGCTGGGTGGGAGACACAAAGGGAAGAAATGCAGCTCTGAGAGAAATGGGTGGGCAGCACATACACATTTGTTCCACACAACCTGAAAACACCTGTATTTCACTTGGTGATGCTGCAGTCTTCTCGTTTCCTGTGGTAAGCCTGGATCTGTGCCAAATTGAAAAATTTCATGTCATTTGTAGTACTTGGGAAAGGAAGATCACCACTGAGTTCACTTAAGTTAGAAAATGGGAAAAAAAGTAATTTGTCACTATAATAATTTTTAGAAACAAAAAAAAGGTAGATGCTGTAAAACAACAGAAAAAGAATTTATCTGTATAATTTCTTAATGGATGCTAAATCTTCATTACTAGAAGAGATGGAACTTCCAGAAGCAGACAAAGGCATGAGAATGTTCTACAAGGGATACAATATCTCCAGTGGCAGCCAAGGGTTGGTGTGCAAGGACTGAAATTTGGAGTCACACTAACAGGGAGAGATGGGAACAAGATGATTCAGCATTTCTGTTTCACCAGCTGATCTGAAAGCCACACATAGCCCTGCTGCGTAAAGTGTAGAGGAGGTTTGTGGAGGAACTAGTGCAGGTCTTAGGAGCACCAACTCCTGTCTGATTTTCCATGCTGTGGAATGTTCCTATGTGCCTTTATTTCTGATATGCCCGGTGGAATCATAGGGAAACATCATCAGAGCAGGAGCATGCCGTGGGGTGAGGAGGAAGCCCAAAACAATTACGTGTTTAGCTCCAGCAACCCATTTTTTTCTTGGGTTTTTTTCTCCTTTGCCAATCGCTTTTCACTGCTTCTGTCTCTTGTAGTAGGGTGAAGCATAAGGATTCAATGTGCTAATACCATCTTATTCTTTTCATAGCAGACTGCATATATGCATTCCAAGTACAGTTTTGAGCTGGGATGATAGGTTTTGTTTAAAACTGTCAAAACTGAAGTCTAGAGAATTTTCTTGACGATGAAAATAGATAAGTAATCCATTTGGTAGTATCTGTGTAAACAATATGCACAAACCCACTTTCTTAAAACATTTCTGCTTTTAATTCTTAAATTAATGCATACTGCTCAATTTGACTACTTCTTTCAACTTCTGCTGGTTCTCTGGTCCTGCTGAGATATGCCCCATTCTCTCCTTGTTCCTTCTGCAGATTGGAAATGCATTTAAACTCATCAAATTTCTTGGAGTAAAAAACCCAAAGTGTTAAGCATAAATAAGACTGAATGCAATTCATGGCATCTTCTTAAGGCTAAAAATTGATAACAGGCATATACATTATCAATTACTCGTCTATTCAACTGCTGGGACTTGAGTACAAGGTTTTACAGTTTTGTCCACTATATTCAGGTCTTAACCTGCAGCTGGTTGAATCCACCGAGACAGAGAGTACATATTTAAACAGTATAGTCTTCAACACTTTAATATTTAGAAAAGAGTCTGACTTTGCTGTCTCTGCCTATAATAAACCTGTTTTGATGCCAATATTACAACCACAAGGTGAAATAAAGGACACAGTTCTGAAGGGGAAACACAAAATCCAGAACTTCCCCTTTCCAAAATAATTTTGAATTCCGTAAATAGTTTCAATGTATCTGTACTTTGGAGCTAGCAATGTCTCCTCCATTGTAAAAGCCATGTTTTCATTATTTCTGCTTTTGTTGGATGCTATAGAGAAAAAAACCCCATCAAGTAAAAATTTGAAAGAAACCTTTGCTGAGTGGGATATCATATATCGTCAAAAAGCAACCTGAAAAAATTATTTTTAATTTTTCCACTCAGAATTGTAGAGTTTAAAACAGACATTTGAATGGGTGAGTATGAAGCAAATACATGAGGAAATGAGAAGACTAGATGATGCAAAAACCTAGGAAACTGATGAAAATTAAAAACCCTACAAACAGTTTTCTGACTCTGAATGGCAAACACGAGAGAGATGAAAGATGAATGCATCAAAAAGAACATCTTTTTGTTCCTTGAAAGAATAGGTTATTGTCTACTTGTATTTCTTGGACACCATCACTGGTAGTGCACTCACAAAAAAACAATGGAAGACACATCCCAGCCCCAAGGAATGTACAATCAAAAGAGCCAATGGAAAAATGTCCAGTCATTGCAAAATGAATAGAATTAGATCCAAAATTAAGCAAATGTACTTAAACAGCAATGCCTCCCAGCATATTAGCAATAGCTCAGCAAAAGACACCAGTCAGCCTAACCATTCAAAGATAGATGCTTTGTTGACAGATTAAAAATAAATAGATATGATAATGGATATAAAGAAAACAAACTGAAGTTGCAAGGAAATGTTTTTCTTTAAAAGCT
Organism: Rhagologus leucostigma; assembly: GCA_013397725.1. NCBI lineage: Eukaryota > Metazoa > Chordata > Aves > Passeriformes > Rhagologus > Rhagologus leucostigma. The sequence continues at coordinate 1,048,551 of VZTD01005399.1, read as the reverse complement.
GAAGTTCTCAGGTCAAATATGCTGTCAACAGGGTATGACACTTAAGGTCTCAAAAAGCACTCAGAGCTAAACTTCAGCTCCGTGCATGCAAATCACTGGTATGTGTGGTTGTTTATCACTGTCACTTGTACAAGCAAATGATAGAATTTACATCTGTAAAAGCCCGTTTGTGCTTAGTTTGTATTCAGTTAGCACATACAGCTGAGGTTTGTATGCATATCTGTATATTTTATCATTTGCTTGCAGAAAAAGCAGTCCTCAAATTGTACCTGAAAAATAGATGTCATATTTTGAAAATCTGGTTCTGAGTAGCGCTCAGAAAAAGTAAAAAACCCCAATACAATGCTTCAGATAGAATCTAATCTATTTCCAGCAATGACACCAAAATAAGATAACACAGTTTACGATCAAACAAACAAGATGCCAGGCGTCATGCAGATGTTAGAGTGTGTTTGTCTGTTTCCTTTTTTGTGCCCTTTAATTGACAATGAAGTAGATCATAATTTTGACAGTCATTAGGGGTCACTTTACCTCAGAGAATGTTCTAATGCTTTGCTACAAGTAGACACAATTCGTAACTCTCAGTACGCCTGTTTGATCCTGCCGTGAAGACTCATGGCATATCTGTTCTTTACAATGGTGTCAGTCATGTGAACAGAACCAATATTCGTGGCTCAGGAGAGGTGTGAGGCTAAATTAGTCAGCTAAGCTCTCTCTATGCTCTCTTCAGCATTGAGCTGGGCCCTTCACCAAGTTCTGTATCGGCACAGTCCAAGCTATCCCCACGTAATGGATCCCAGTGCACAGGGATCCATTGAGCTCTGCCTATTTGCCATTACATTATATTATTTTTATATTTATTTGTGTTTGACAGGATACTGTAGTAAGATCTAGATAAAATTTATTTAAAGTGCTTAGATTCTGAAACACAAGGCTCAACTGCCAAGAAGAGTGGGACTATAAACTTGTTCACTGTCCAGCTCAGCTCTTGCATTTGCCTCTAAGAGACAATGTTAGCCCTCAAACAATAAATCACATTCACTCATAGTCTGGGAGTTTATCTGTACAGCTATTCATCTCATTTCATGGAAGCACCAGAAGAAGTCACAGCTGCAGAAAATAGTTGAAGTCAGAATCCAACAGCAGTCCAAGAGATTGTATTTTTACTTCTTCATCAGCCGCTTAATTTATTCTCAACTTCCAAAAGATGCTTTCCTTGGATCCACCTGTATCTACCTCAATTGAAACTCTTCTTCCAGAGTTTAAGCTCTAGCACTCTGGGATCACTGTACCAGCATGTAAAACCTGTGTCTTCGCATCATTCTATGTGCATGCAAAAGTGGTCAGGATTCAAGCCCTGGGCATCAATAGCTCTTAAATTACCTTGTGTTCTCATGAAAGTCGGGTCACAGCTGACTGTAAGATAAATGGTATCCCACCGTAGCAGAATGCAGTATACTTAAAAATGGAATTCAAGTTTGAGAGCCAGAGGGTGTGTCTGTGAAGACAGGGCCTATATGAAATAGATCTATAGAATGTTTTCTGGTTTAATGCTGGAAATTTGTCTGGAAGATAGTCAAAGTACTAAACAGCTTTTACTAGAACCAATAGAGCTGTATAAAAACCTGTGCTGGTCTGGTCCTGGGAAATTCCCTATTTTCTTAGAACTAAGCCAATGGCAAGATGCCTGTTGTTTCTTGGGGCATTATCACACTGATGTCTCGCAATAAGAAAACAATTCTGCAGAAAAAAAACTCTATTTTGAGTGCCTTCTATGAAATCAATTTGCATTTCTATTACTTTCTAATGAAAAACATTGCAGTTTACATACTTTGCTATATTTATACAGCTTTTATACGCTTGTCAAGTTATCTATTTTGCTAGCCTTCCATTAAGTGCTCTGGAATAATTGTGTTTACTGTATTAGGCACTTCTGTCTTTTCTAAAGGAAATTAGATGAAAACTAGGAGTTTATATCTTATCTAAGACCAACAGGCCTCCTACTCCAGTACCCTGACAGTGCCCAGTGTCAAATACACTTCAAAGGAAAATAAGTAGGCAAAAGTATCAAATAAATATGCAATACCTAGTTGGTACTAGACTTTCCTTAGTTACCACCACACTGTCATTAATTTATGCCAAAAATAACAAATTTTATCTACAGTGTAAAAATATTTTTTGCTATAACTCCTGTAACTGTTTTTCTCTTTACCCATATAAAGGTCTAATACTCTAAGAATTTAAAAGCCATTTTAAAACTCCAAAATAAGGTACAGCAAAGCAAATGCAAATCAGTAGACATTACATTCTCAAACATGAGTAATGACTCAGCGTTGTTCAGATGTGCATTTTGATTTCTACAGCTGCATCTTGCAGTGCAGTGCTATCAGTCAGATTGAAGCTCTAAACAATCTGGTGATTCTACAGTTCTGTGACATCTAATAGCTCATTTACTTTTTTCTACCTGTCACAACAACATAACAATCTATTTAAGGAGTTCTTATTTAAGATTTGCCTCCTACTAAAAAAACCTCTATTCTGGACGTGATTCAGAGGGATGGGAGGATTAAATAGGTACAAGCAGATAATATTGCTTTTGGGCCATTTTTTCTGAAGAAACTAGCTCCACAAACACCATGCTGAGTGAGAACTTTTTTATTCTCTGTTTAGGAAACACTTAATATGGTTCAAGCATAACTGCAGTGTACACAAAAACAAAGAGGACAAGAAAATATCAAAAATAATCTCTACATTTCATTAAAACATCCACTCAAACCATTTTGTGTATTTGTGCATTTAAACATATGGGTATGTATCTTTATATAAAGCACAAACATATATAAAGCATGTATTTACATATCATATGGATGCACCTACCACCACCATATGAAGTGGAATAGTGGGTAGATGGTGAACAAAAACATCCCTGCTTCTCATTTGCCATGTTTCAGGATGAACTAGAAAAGCATTTACAAGCAAGAAACGCTAAGGTATTGGGAAAAAAAATCACATTAAAAAAAAAAATAAAAGGGTGTTTACCAATGGAAATTGAAAAGTTCCCTTCAAACACAAAGGCCAATTGAAAGCAGTCTCTCTGGGAGGAAAACAAAACCCAAAACAACACAGAATAAAATCTTGATTGCTGAAACAATTCTAAAATGTTGGAAAAAGAAATTAATCTGAACGGAAATTAGCTAATTGGTGTAGCTGATTATGGACAAGTGTTAAAAGAATAGCAGCCTGATTCAGAGAGCTAAGACTAAGTTTAAACAAAATGGATGCAGCAGACTGGCTGAAGAACATGTTTAAGATTCAAGCGCAGCAGAAAGAGATATAAATTGAAAGGATGTGGGGCTATATTGGCGGTACATGCTCTCAAGTGGAAATACAGAAAACCTGGAAAGTTAAAATTACAGGTATTGATTTCATTAAAAAGATAAAAAGTTACTATTATATTGGAAGATCTCATTTGGCCCGTTCTGGGTAACAAGTTTAGTATGTATTACTTGTCATAGTACAAAGAATTCTTAATTGCTTGAGATGCAATTTCACAGCTCAAGTCTTCAAGTGAATCCATGATTGCTTATTTAGTGCTGTGTATATTTTAAGAGTTGTGGGGAAAAAATTCTCTGGAGCAATTTCTTTTTCAAAAATGAAAACTTGACTTTTTGGCATAGCAACCAACTTATCTATACTGGTAAAAATACAGCTTCTTGTTATCTCGCTAATACTTGGCTAAATATGTTTTGTTTTCAGGAGGCAACTGAAAGGAATCTGATGTATGAACACCCTTGATAACTGATGGTGACAGTTTGATGAGTGAAATCCCTGTTCTTCTTCAGAAGGAATTTTACGTCAATAAACTTCTTGTCTGCACTGAAAAATAGGGATTTCAAAACAAGACAGTTCAAAGGTGAGAGAAGTTTTTAAAAATTCTCATGAAATAATTAATTCGGATGAAACAGCTTTGTCATAATGTTCAGGTGCTCAGTGGTAATCAAATTTTGGTTTTCCTTCTCATTGTTTAACATTCGTAATAACTAGGATGCACTCAACATTGTTTATTATCTTGAAAACTTTTCAGGTGCCTGATAGGCCTAAGTTTTAGGAAAAAATATTCATTGTAACTGCAAAAGATAATTAACCTGCTAAGTACAATTCAAGGCTAAAGGAAATGCATCTACATTATATCGCTTAAAATTACTTACGATTAGACAATGTCTAAAAAAATCTCACAGTGATATTTCAAGAGTTTTGCACAGGCTGAGAAAAGCTGTACTTAATACAATATCCAAAGAGATTAAGGTGGATTCAGTTTTTATAGACATAAGATCGTCAGAGGGAAACCTTTTAGAAACTCTAATGGAAGGCTTCAGAAAAAGGTAAATATGATCCAGCTTCATGGGCCTCAGCCACCAGAGGATGATACAGCCTATTTGTAAACAAATGGTTATTTATTAGCTGTGGTATTTGAGAGATGATGATTGCTAGGGATTTATGAGTAAGTCATCTCATTTCTCTTAATCATGGCAATGACTCAATTTTCCTAGCCAGAATGGTGTTTCAGGATGTTCCACCAATCTTGCAATACACTTTATCATTTGGGTATTTTGGGTTTTTTCTTAACTCTAAGCAACAGTGATCATAAGACATGATATCTGTGGGGAGCATTTACCGTGACAAGCACTGCATGCTTAGCAGAACTACAGTCAAAATACTCTTCTGTTTCATTACCAAACTTCTTTTGTAATGTGATGTAGAAGTAAATATCAGTGCTATTTAAAATGACAGCAGGGAAGAAATGGTAAATAGTAAGGAAAAAGAAAAGTATTAAGGTTGCATAATAGCCCAGTTAGTTCTACTGTACAAAGGCAAAGGAAACTCATAAATGCTTATTAAAACAATCAGGTTTTAAATACAGAGCACGACCCAGTGTGTGGGAATGGGTCAGTTCCTGTCTCCAGAGCTCTAGTAAATTGAGCAACATAGCTGAAATGACCAGAAAGTTATTTACTGGATTTCTGTCTTTCAACCTTGCAAATTTTTCATCACTGAACTTTTCCAGGGAGCTGCATTTTAAGCTTATACATTTACCTCTGTCTTTTAAACTTCATGAGCTTAAATATATCTCAGATACTTTCATTACTTGGATATTCTGATTTAGACTTTTCCTCCTCAGAGGCACGTGATGACAGAAACACAAAGTACAATGTAGACTCTTACGGGTATTCGAAGAATGACTGATTCATATCAGGTTTCAGAAAAAAACTTGGCATTATGAATTTTTGAGGAAATAAGTATATATTATGCATAAAAGCCCAAAGAACAACAGCACTATGTTCGGAAAGCCAGTGCAACAGCCTAGCCTTTAAAAGCAAAAATTCTAAACAGACGTTACATTATATGTACACACTCTCAACCTGTTTGTGTTGGTGGGTGCAGCACAGACCTCTGACACAATCTAGAAAAGTACTTGAGTTGTGAAAAGCTGTCCCTCTTCTGTGAATCAGGCGCAAGAGGCAGGTGAAACATGTATGTCATCTGGCCTACAGAATTATTACCTGGCAGGAGCAAAACACTAGCTGTAGGGGCAGACAGAAGTAATACCTATCCATCATTCTCCAAACATAAATCCTCCACGGGTGCTATTTCGTGTACATCCATATTACAGTCATAGATTCCTCAGTGGCATTCCCAGTCAAACAATTTCTTTCTGAGATCCAGACTGTTCCCACTCCTTTCTATTAACTTTGCATTTTAACTCCACTTTTCTCTGCCTTCATTTCTTTTTCCTAATAATTTCAGTCACACTCTCTTGCCCTGTGCTCCTTCGTTGTCCCCATCCTTGTAACACTCAGGCCCAGCTCCTAATGCTCCACTTAGGCAGTTTTCCTTTTATTGCTGTGGCATCAGCAGGGGTTCTTTGACACTAAAAGAGAGATAATCTCCTGCTACAAGCTCTGTTCTCCAAACCACAGTACTTGTCAAAGAGAGGAGGAATTGCACAAAGCCCACTTGGCCCCTTCAGTCCAGGCAAGGAGCAGATCCAGTGAAGATGAAGCTTTGGAGAAGGTAACTGCCAAAACCTAGTGGCTAAAAATATGGAGGCTTTTTCTTTTCTTGTTTTTTTTTTTCCCCAGGAGGTTATAAATGCAAGCCAAATGTAGGCAGATTTTCACAGGGTAGCTGATGCCAAGCTTTAGGCCACTGCTCCAAAACATAAAGATAATACAGTTTCCTTGGTAATTGTAAACATTTCTCATAGGAGCAAAAATATTTTCCTATGAAATCTATTGTGAGGCATGGATCTGCCTGCTTAAGCTTTCCAAAACAAGTAAAGTACTACATTCATTTCAGCCTGAGGCAGACACCTGCCATGGAAATCTTCGAGTTGAGTATTTAAAATTTAGCAAAATTGTGTTATATCTGAAGACACTTAATAATGGGAAAAGACAGTGTCTTAAATAAGGGGATTTCTTATGTGTTTATTTTAGATTTTAACTGTACCCGGCATTGTGGGGATTGAGTTATTTCCTCTCAAGGGGATGAGAGTCATTTTGCAGACAATCTTAAAAACAGAATTTAACTACAGCTGTCTGCTTTGTTCTTCAAGGGCATGGGAGATGCTTCAAAAAGGCTAAATTGTGAACTGAACAAAGCTTGTTTTAATAATTTCTGTGTATGCATTTGCAAGGCATCTGAAAAAATACCCATGTGCTTTCACCAGATGCAGTGATACTGGATGTGTTTCCCAGGATGAGATTAGGCAGATTGCCTTGGGTTTGCTCCACAGGGGACAGGTCAACTACCTTTATTGCATGCCATCAGCAATGTGCCACTGAGACATTTCCAAAAGATTAAATACTTCTCAGGATTAAGAGGCCTGGTTAAAACAGAAAATTTCCTTTTTTGTTTTTGCTACATGTAATGCCTATTAGGGGGCTATAAAGGGGATTATGGAATCATAAATCATCAACAGTATTGTTTGCTGAGGTCTTTTTGTTATTTTTGCTTATATTTATGAAAGTATGTGCATTTTCAACTTGTATATGCATGTAAATATCTATTACAATAAATGCAGAATAATATGTTGTTTAGCCTCCCTAGACAACTGCTGCATTTCTCAAGTCACTGTGCCCGTTAAGCTTTGCTTTGTGGTTGGAAGTGGCAGTTGGTATAATTATAAAAGAGAACAGATTTTTGAGGATTCAAAGGATTGCTTATCAGCAAGTACTCTTTATGTGACTCCGTAATACTTCCCTGTTCTGTAGTAGAGGTATCTTTAAAATTCTCTCTACAATCAAGAAGAATGAAATTTAAGAACTATGCTAATAATGGTAAATTCTATTTCTTGTTAATTATTTCTCAGTCTCACATAGTCACTCTTTCAGTTTATATTATCTGACCAAATAATACAAGATTCACATATTTTTGAATTTACTCTCTTTGACTGAAATGTTATTGAGTACAAGATACAGAATCTCAGTCAATCAAATAATTATTAAAACGATTATCAAAGCTTCACATGATGCTTCCATATTTTTAGTATTGATTTTTTAATTTTCTTTTGGAAGCAATTGTAACCTTTTGTCCTTGTGTTTGCTCCATACACAAATGAAGGCTGGCACGAGGTACGTAATTTCACAACATTACAGGTCAGTCTCAGAGGCTTCAGGACTATGGATGGAGCATCTTATTTTTGGCAGAAGTCTCACAGAGCCCCTCACTTTATCTTTCCAACTATTTTACTCCTGAATCTGACCCCGTCTTTAAAATGGGCATCATGCAGTGAAGCACAGAAGTTCAGATGGCACAGATCTATTTTGAAACTTTTACTTCCAATACATCTCCTCTAGAACTTTAAGAAAATCGGTCTCAGATCAGGGTCCCATTGTGCTAGGAGCTGTACCAAAAAAAAATAGAGAGAACAGAGATTATTCCTACTCCAAAGCACAAAAATAAAAAAGAAGACTGGGGGGGATGTAATAATGCTGGTAGATTTTAATAGGCACTTAGGTATTAGTATAAGTATTAGTAGGCATTAATACTGTAAAGGAAGATGAATTCCAACATTAGAGACCATGGTAAATAATTTAAGACTTTTAAACTAGGTAAGACGTGTCAACGGAAGTGCCAATGGAAATAGTCTGAGACCGTAGGGCTGTACTTTCCACTTCTGCCAGATTTAATCTAAGAGTAACTGAATTAGTCTTAGGTTTAACTTAGCCTATCTGGAGAAAGACTGACAAAAATAGATACATCCACATGCCGCATTTGTACTGACACTGCTTCAGATTAGGGCTCAGAGATAAAACGGGGCCCTGCCCTGATAAAACATTTCACTGCCACTGATTTCATGCTCATACTCGGCGTCCCAGCTGCAGATACGTTAGGATCCTTGCTTCTTTGCAGCTTATTGTTTAGAACTAGGATAAGGTTTTTCCCTAACAGCTGCCCAACTGTTGACATTCTTCTGCTCTTTTAGAACTATTTTTTTTTTTTTTTATCATAGGACTGCAGTCTTTCTGCCAAGCTTATCAGTAATGCACTTCATATGTGTATCTTTTACAAAATATTCATATTGCACTGTTTTTTAAATTATTTCTTTTGTCTCATGTCTCCTATTTTCAACAATTTTTTTAAGCCTCAATCCTTTGCAATGTTTTCTCTCTTCGGGGCAGGAACATTGAACTCTTCCTGATGCCTAACTCAAGTGTGGAAATCAACACGACATATCACATATACTGAGTTTGGGATATTGAAATGTCAAGTGCAGTTCTGAAGAAGGTATGAAGGACACCCAGTGCCTAAGGAAACAGATTGAACCACCATTTCCTGAGATACCTGTAGCCAGAAAGGATGAATGTGATCGTGGCATAAAATACAGCCATTCAAACCTGGCAGCACCCTTGGAAGACAATGGCTGTGCAAACTATCCATTTTTGGCTCAACAAAGTGACAAGCAACTGCAGAATATTCTAGTGACAGTAGCAAGGGAGATTTCCAGTACATTCAGCATGCTTTGGAATGCAGGGTACATATCCAAGGTCTCTTAAGTTAGCACTTAGTAACATCCTAACATTGTCATCTCATTTACTATTGCTCATGTTAAACTGCGTAGTACTGTACACATGGCAGTTTCCATTTTATTGTACAGGTTTTTTTGTTAAGGAATGCTCTTAGGTTCTCTGTAGTTAGCTGTTAGGTGTGTTATATAGGCTTAATCTCTTCCTTTGTGGAGTGTGCATTTAAAGCCCATTTCTTAAGGTCCATAACTGTCCGAGGCCTACACTGCTTGGGTATGATTGGTGTGTTTATTGTGTACTGGAAAACTAAAAGTAAAATAGATTTGGGGTATGCTGCAGACTGAAAACTTAGATCATGTCCTAGCAAGTTGGAGCATGGTTCTTTCTGAATCACATATGGCCAAGCATCAGCTGCCTTGCAGTGCCATGACATGGCCCATGATGGATCAGCCATGTGACTCTTCATAGGAGGGTCCCAATATTGTGAAATACAGAGGCAGATGGATTTGTAGACTGTTTGAGCTCCGGAAGCCTTTCTAAGCCTGTAGGGAATGCTACAAGTGTCATGTATTTGACCATGAAAAGCACTGAGACACATCAAGGGGCACAGCAGCCTTAGTGAGCTCCATGGTCCAGCCCCTAAGGTGCCATGCAGATGTAATTGTATTCATGAACATATGTCTAGTTCTTTAACTCTCTTCCACAAGCCGACCCTTCCAGTACCAAAATGTGTTTTGATTTCAACTCTTCCTTACAAAGAAAAGAAAGGTCTGAGATACATAGAGCAAATAATTATAATAATTACTGACAATGTTAGTATTACCGTGTTCCACCTGCTCTCTTGTTCTCCACTATTGCACCAGCAACTCACTTGTTCAGTCTTGACCTGAGTGAAGCACTGCAATTTCTTTCCAGCTCCTCCAGTGATGTAAATGTGGACCTGTAAATGTGAGTGCAAAAAATATGCTTTGCAGCTCTTCGGTTGGCAGAATGCCCCACCATATGACCCAGCCTGCAGTAGACGACCTGAAATGATGGAAATGGGACACAGCCTTTCCCTCTGCCATGAACAGCTGTACTGCACCTACCTCTGGCCTCAAAGATAGTGAGGGATTACAGTTCTGCTTATAGCAATGTAGCTCACATCCTGCATTAAATTTGTGCATGATAAAAATGCTTCTCTTGCAACCAGCTCACAAAATTGGTGAGATAAACTTGAGAGAACAAGATGCACTATTCTGAAAGATGATACAGTTTATTTACATGCTCTGCAGATCAGAGAGCTCGAGAAGGGAGTTTGCCTCCCAAATAAAATTGCTTGGTTTTTATTCCATGTTCCAATTCACATTCATATACTATTTGCTGTTCAATTATTGTCCTTGTAGCTTCTTTATTTTTACTACTTTCCGTATTTCTAATGCTGAACTTTTTTCATATTATTTTCCTCCATATATTTAACTTTGAATTTTCTAAGCAAACTTTCCTTGGTTTACTTATTTTCTTCCTGTATTTGCAACCTCCTTTCGCTCTTCTGTTTTATCTCTGTTTTCACTAATATTTGCAACACCTAATTTAGCATCATCTATGAAACTTGCTATTTTCTTTTTAACACTCCTCTCTTTCAGATTATTAATAAAACTGTTAAATAAGACATGTTTAAGAGATTGTGCTGCTTCCTTTCTTTCATTCTCAATGACTCTTTGCAGCATGAAACCTGAGGAAATCTGTTTCCCTACAGATCAATGTGAATAAATGGTAGGACAGACTGGTTAGGGAGCATATTGTGTTCTGAGGAACTGGCACCTCTCCGATCTTTCAACAAAAAGTACTCCTCCCTTACCCTCAGAGAGTTCACAAACTCAAGTTTTACTAAATTTAAGTAGAATACTCATGGATTGTAGATGTAGCTAGAGATTTTTTATAAATCCACTGCTCTGAAGAAACTGTCCTATCCAGCCACATCAGTCTATTAACTCTAGCTTCGGCTCCTTCCATGCATGCTAAAATCCTGCTCTGCATGCCATTCTTGTCCCAGTACAGCCAGCTGAAACAAGATGATGTGCTGTTTATCTTCCTGCAAGGTGGCCAGAAATGGTACTGTGCCCATACTGCTCATAATATTTTGGCTGTCAGTCACCTGCTACAAGTACCTGAACAGTGAAAAACCCAGAGATAACTCCTTTCCAGTATCCATTACCCACAATCTTTGGTCAAAATGTTCAGGTGTAATCAAGATACCAAGGGACTAGGGAATTTTCTGTTATATCTTTCTCACCTCTACATTAATTTTGGTAAAACATAAAGCTATTTATTCAGTTATTTGTTTAATGGTGAAATTTTACTGCTTTATTAAGATTTCTGTATGGCAGGAAACTCTTAGACTAGCATTTAACCTAATTAATCAACTTCTTCTGACTCTATTCCTACTAAACATCTGAAAAAAATACAAAATATCAACTTGTTCAATATATGTGAAATGCTATATCGGTAAGCAAATTTAATACAGTCCATCATGCATGCTTGTATTTTATTTTGTAAACCTTCAAGCATCCTGTGAAGTTCAGTTACATTTTTAAGTATTTCTCATAACAATGCAGACAAGACTCTTCTAGCTCAAAAGAATTTTAATATTTTTTCTTAGTGATTGCCAGTTGGACTGTTGGTTAAACTTCAGTAAAGTGAAATGGATCCCAAAAAAGCCGTCTGGTGAAAATCAATATATAGCTCAAAGATGTATCATATTTTATTACAGACCTTTTAGGGTATCACTGCATTTATCAGAAATGTCTTGCCATTTGCATTCCGTCTGAGCTAGCAACTACTAGAGTTCAAGCTTGAACTGAATATAATCGACTTCACTACCTGTTCTACTACCTGAAGCTGTTAGACACAGTTTCAAATATAGTGTGAAGCAAGAGTAAACAGATATCAAAAGAAGGAACCTGCTGCAGCCACTACTCCCGCTCTTGATCTATTCCCTCTCTTACATCACCAGATGTACTTACGTGACTACATGGTGAACTGGATAAACAAACTAACCTGGCCAGTCTCTAACTCCTTGCTGGAGGAGATATGGGATAATTTTGACCCAGGCTGGTTTTCTGATCTAATTTACTAAATACTCAGACAAATACTCCACTGCATCAAGGGACACTGAGAAAAACAAAGCACCAAAGTCAGGACTGGACTGCAGCAATGTCAATTTGATGCTTTGAAACTATGGTACTAGAAAAGTGTGATTAAAATCAAATGGTACCTAAAATACATCCGTGGTCCTAGTGAACTGTGATGAAAAGGCAGTCATGAGAGATTTCCTGGAAATCACCAATCTAGGCAGCATAATTACCAAAACAAGGTAAATTACTAGCTAATTGATAAAAGCATAAAACATTTTTCCTTTAGTGTTTCATATTGCCTGATAAGAATTCCTCCCTAGTCTGTGAAGAAACTATTTATTAAAACTTTGCTTGTTTTGGCTTGCTTACTTACTTTTAAACCTTCTCAGAATTTTGACCTTACCTCTTGTCTGCTTTATTTTTCTTCCTAGTTTCTTCCAAGACATTTTGTCAGAAATCCTTTTGAAAAATCAAAGTAAATTACTTCCTCAACATGCCCTTTATACACTGTACTGTTGACTCAAAGACTTTAGCTGGTCAAGAATACATGATTTACCCTTGTGGCAGCTAGGCTGGTTTGATCATATCAGCATATATTTATCCAAGCGTTTCATTACTTTCTCCTTAATTATACTGCATCGTTTTTTATAATACTGAAGTTTGCCAGCCTGTGATACCTGGAGTCATTCTCGAATCCTTTTAAAAGATGGGAGCAATGCTAAACTTTTCAAACATTGCCTTTTTCTGCTTTAAGTGAGGTATAGGTTTTAGAGCTTCACTTTCACATTTTATGTTTCTCTTTTGCTCTGAGTTCTTTTGTCTTTTAGTCACAAGCAACATGTAGCAAAGAAGAAGTATTTTCAAAGATAAGTTATTTTTGCTTGAGGCCATAAAAAGTAGTAAAAGATGACTGGCCTAAATGAGGTGATTTATTACTTAAAATATTTCTTAACATTAATATGTAATTATGTGAAACTCTAAGAAACCTCAGTAACAAGCGTTGTCAGAAATAGAATTGTTTTGAGAATAATTTCAGTAATATTTTCTTTATAAAAAGTCTCAAAAGGAATTAAATAATTGCAAATATTGCACAAAATAATTTTAAAGGGCTTTTCATTGAAAAATTAATGTGAGGGTGATGACCATTTATCTCGTAGAATAGCGAAGTGAAGGCCTTCATATTTAAAATTAATATTTTATCTGTCTCTTTCTGCCTCTTTCCTAATTCCATTTTTATCCACTTTGTTCTGTTTCTCTTTTCCTTCCCTGCTCCTTAGGGTGGGAGGAAAGAGATTTGCTTTGATCTTTATTATATTTTGTAGACTTTTCTTTTTTAAGTATAATTTTAGTTGTGGGACAGTGAAATAAGCATGCCTTGGATGTTCTCTAACATATCTAAAAGCTGTGTAGCAGATAATAATCGTCTGGACAAACACACTATTTTTGAAAATTTAACTCTTAGAGACAACTTAGAGTTGAATTTTCCGGTACTGAACCTAATGTTAACCAAAAGGGATTATATGTGAGGATCAAAGGACAATTAAACTCCATTATTGTTTAATATTGAAAAAAAGAGTGTGTCAGGACTATACAGTTGAAATGCAGTTTCTAACTGCTGAAAGGTATGTGCAAATCAGTTCCAAACATATAAAGATCCAGCATTTTCCTAGAATGCATTGAAAATTGATTTAAAATCAGAGAAACTTGATTGAGTTTATTTTATCAGTTATCTAAACAGTCATATTTCAGTTATCTGCAATTTTTAAAAATCTAAATAAAAATATTTCTCTGTGGGAAAAAATACTACTTCAGTTTTCAACCTTAAACTAGAAAATACAGCAAGCTTTTTAGAAATTGTGTCATGTAATGATCAATTAAAATAATTATTCTTTTTAATAGTTCAAACTATTCTACTTCATGAAGAACCAGTGAGTTTGTGAGAAAGTGGGCAACATGTGAGTACTGTTCATCAGGGCAGTAGTGAGAGCATGGTGACACAAGTCACTCAGTGATTCTCCATGGCTGAATCCCAAGGTATGTTATAAAGTAAATGCAAAGGATCTGGCTTTGAGCACCCCGATCTAGGGAAACATGTCTCTGCCCATGACTGGGAACTTAGACTTGGTGATATTTAAAGTTTCCTTTCAACCCAAAGCATTCTATGGTTCTCTAAAAGAAACTTAATAAAGGAACATTTCTTAGATTCTGTCATTATTTCCGTACCATCTAAGCTTATGAAAAATTATATCCAAAAAAACCCCCCAGCATTTACTAAGAAAAATATCTCATGAAGAGCTATAATATTCTGGACTGTGAATATTCTTACTGCATTTTCAAGCCCTGGGTCTATCTCATATGACTGGGTGGCTCCACAGTATTTTTCCCGGTACCAGATTCCAAATCAGTCTTCAAAGGTGACATATCACGGTTCTGAAGATGGTACCAAGAAAACAGAGTAAAAACAGTGGCTGCTTAGATAGCGTGGGCTTCTGAAGAGAACTGTGGTAGGAAACAGTATTCAGTGCATGTCTGCCTTCAGAATGCTCTCTCTTGGTGATAATGAGCCAGCAAGGTAGGCTAGTGGTGTCCTGGGCTGCACTAGGCAAAGCACTGCCAGGCCGAGGGAACTGGTGAGGTCACCTGGAGTACTGTGTCCAGTTTTGGGCTCCTCAGTACCAGAGAAACATACTGGGAGGAGTACAAAGAAGACCACAGAGATGATTAAGGGACTGAAGCATCTCTCCTATGAGGAATGGTGTGGAGAGCTGGGACTGTTCAGCCTGGAGAAGAGAATGCTCAGGGGAATCTTACCAATGCACACAAATAACTGAAGGGAGAGTGCAAATAGGATAAAAGCTCTTCCCAGTGGTGACCAGCGACAGGACCAGAGCCAATGGGCTCTGAAATACAAACTGAAATATTGGACGCTCCCCCTGAAAATCAGGAAACACTTTTTCACTATGCTGGTGACTGAGAACTGGCACAGGCTGCCCAGGAATGCTGTGGAGTCTCTGTCCTTGGAGATATTTAAAAAACACCTGAGCGTGGTCCTGGGCAGAAAACTCTGGATGTCCCAGCTAGAACAGGGAGATTGGACCAGAGAATCTCAGGAGGTTATTACAACCTCCACCATTCTGTGATTCTGTGATAATCCTTTCATGATGGAGTAATTTTGCACCAGGAAAGGCAAAACAATGCAAAGTACAAAAGCACAGCGTTTTTGTCCAGATTTTCTGGCATTTCAAAGCATTTGTAAATCTGATGCTGCGGAAGTGCAGCAAGAGTATGTTGAAATAAAATATTAATAAATGGGAGATTGAAAAATACTATTTCTACTGCATAGAAATATGAAAGGTAAGACCCTGTGAATGCAGTCACTAAACTACACTGAATCATTACATGTTTCATTTTCCAGTGGGTACGAGGAGTACAGTCCCTTCTGGTACTGCTGCTCCTCCTATTTTCTTTTAAAGCATTTGTGGGAAGAGGCAAATTTTCTAAACAAATTGTAGATAATTCATCCCTAACTTTTTTCACATACATGATCACTTTTAAGATATATGATTGAAGTCTGATATATGAATCTTTCAATAAGAAATTACAGTAAAAATAGTCTTGCCAGAATAATTTTTCAAAATAGAGAGTAAATAATCAGCAGATAATGTTCTAAAGAATGCAACAGCAGAGCAAAGCCATTCAAAAGACAAAAGTAATTTGATGAAAACTTTCTAATTGCTAGAAGGCTTTTGGAAATGCTGGAAGATACCAATTTTTTTTTACAGGAGATAATATAAGTAGTAAATAACAGAGTTTGTATTTTATCCAATTTTGCTTTTAAGATTTGGAAATGGTTTACTTATACTGAGAAATAATGAAGGAAAAAGAAAATTTATTCCTTACCAACATACAATATGCTGCTACCACCAATTTAGTTTATTAGAAGTCAATCACTGTTACAATTTTCCTCTGTCAAAAACTCAGAATGTTAAGATGAACTCTGTCCCAACATCTGAATAGGTAGAGCCTAAAAGACGATCACCTCTAGACTTTAATTTCTGAGTTCCATCCCTTTGGATGATGTCTTCGGTCAAATGCCTTCAGAACCACTGACTTCAACTATACGAAAAGACGCTTCATGCCTTCAACTTAGTCAAACATGCTATTAGATATCTCAAAGGAGAATTTTCAGTTTTGCACATTTTGGAAAAGATTTATAATACATTTCAGTTGAAGAAGTGCCTTAGGCCAGTGTGGCTGTCCTCAAAGCACACTGCACTAGCAGACAATGCCGCAGTCTAAAGTTTCTCTTAAAGCAAAAGTTATGACCCCTCACCTTATAAATAATACCAATTTCAATCTGACCTCCCTCTGCATGTAAATACAAAACCATCCTGTGAAAAGAAGCAAGAAAACTTTCAGATCCTGCAGAATACTTAAATGCTGTATAGAGCTTCCCATTCGCTTTCTTAAGTAGACGTAAATTCTGCTTTACTGTAGAAAAAAAAAAGCACATGAATTCATGACCCCATTCTGGGGGATGGGGCAACAGGGAGGGAAGTTCCTATCCTTTTCACAACAACTTTGACTCCAAATGAGGCCCTACAATACAGGTGAAACAAATAACTTCCAAACCATGCCCAAGAGGCTCTACAAGCAGTGTGCGTGAGGGTGCATTTCAATGCTAATAACATGCAGATTATATAACCATAGACTTACTGTGTCTGACCTAAAGGGTCATGATGAGAAAATAAAGACAAGGAACAGAAGAGAGCTGAGAGAGCTCAAGTATGTCAAAAGCATTACTCCTAAAGGGCTTTCCTGTAGTAAATAGTATAATGGGAACCAAACAGCCTGGCATAAGATAGAACAAACCCTAGGCTTTCCTGGGATAGTGCTCCCAGGAGAGAACAGCTAAAGAAGCGTATTCTCATGTCGAAAGACAATGCAGACCGCTAATGTTTCAAGGGCTGTGAAAGGAACAGAGCATAACAGACCCTAAAAAGTTGCCCCAAGTGACAAGCCTAATTTTTCTGAAAATAAAAAATTTGTCATTTGAAAATTATCCAAAACATTTCTTTTTCAAATAAAAGAAAGTGCATGGAATAACAAATAATAACAAATGCTGAGTTATAATGCTGTCTTTTAAAATAGGCTGCAATACGCTGAGACATCTTTATGAGGTATGGAAATTTCTTTCTTCAAGATCAATTAGAAATAAATTGCATCAAAAAAGGCAGTTGAATATACATCCCTACAAATTCCCAACATTGAATAATAAATTTTGATGGCAATAAAAGGGTTGAAGTGAGGATCTATTCTGGCATTATCTTTTCCAGCTCAAATATTGTATTTGTGTTTAAATTCTAGTGTATGCTACTCATTGTTATGTTTGTAACTACCATTGGAACACCAGCTCTGTGTAATCAAAAAAGTTTGGTGTGAGACTGTCATTCTCACTTGATTCTTACACTTCATCATTTCCACAAACCACCAGATATAGTAAGACTATACAAGTTATCATTCTCTGCAGTTCTATAAATTAATTTCCTATTCACAAGACAGAACTTGAATTGAATCCACTTGAGACACAGAAAGGCAGATCTCAGTTGTAATATTTGAGCACACAGTGAGGCAGAAGGGAATAGCTCTGATTTTTTTCCTAAAGGGCTGACCTTAGAAGTACACTCAAGGCCTTTATGAAGACTATGATGGCCCACTTGAAAGCTTACAGAAAATAAACACACCAGAATTCCAACCTACGCATCCTACCTTGTCTGAGAAATGCAGCTGAAATATCAGTACAATGTGAAAACGAGTTTGCATATCTGATTCTTTGTGATAAACTGGATGCAAAATGAAAAAGTAAAAAGTCTGCCTTAGAAAAGAACACAGAGAAGATGATAGGATGCAGCCCTTTGAATTGCAACACTCTGGACTTGATCCATGTCAGCACGATCAAATCAATCAAAATTCTCACTGATCAAATGAATTACAATTACATATAACTCCTTAACTAGATATGTGGACAGAGTAGCAGTTCTGATGAATATAGTTCATATTAAAGGACTAAACTGGGCTAAGAGTGGTCTTCCTTTTTACAGATGGGTCAAGCAAGTTACTTCAGAATGAGTAGTACTGCACCCCTTAACAGATTTAGAATTTCTGTAGGCCGACACAGAGAGATTCAAATTTTAGTGTTCAAATGATGGAGCTCCTCATAGAAAAAATTACTCACCATATTTAAAATGCTTGGAGTTCTCAACAACATTGTTTGGTTTTAGAAATAATGTTTATTAATTGAAAAGGAATTTAAAAATTTCATTTTATAATTATAAATACACTTGCAAAATGCAAGAATTACTCTAGTCATGAGTTATCAGCAAAAATAAGTATCATTTGTACCTTTTTCCTTGTATCTCTCATTTTTCTTTTTTACATGACTCACAAGCTGTTTTAAAATCAACATGCCCGAGAATTAGTTCCAGATCTTTTATGCAATATTATTTCTATTATTTGGTCATTTAAAATAGTAGTTCAGAAGGGCACCATTTGTAAGTAAAAATATTATTTTAACCATTTTAAAAAGGGTTTAACATTAGCAAAGCAAATAGAACTAAAACCAGCAGACAAAAAGATCAGCTCTCATTGATACTAATGTGAGCACAGGTTAACTCTGTTTTAGGCTAGAACATAATTTATACCAGAGTTTTTACTTATTTGAAATAAGTGAGTAATAGTCAAATAATTGCATCTGAATAGTAAACTATTGGGTCAGTACTATAACTGACAATAGTAGAAGCATTTTTAAAAGTGAATACTTAAGAAAACATATTATTTATACACAGAAATCAAAATGGACGTCTTCACCTTTTTGGGCAGAACACTCTGGAAAAATTGTTACAAAACCACAAGAGAAAATAAAGTTCCTGAGGCTGAACTCTCTGGAAAGGGCTATGGATTTTTTTGTTTGTTTGGTGGTTTTTTTGGGGTTGTTTTTTTTTTTTATTCTCATCTTTCTCTCAGATATAGTATTAGGACAGCTTGGGAGTTCTACTTGGAGAACAGAGGATTGTGGGACAAAGCACCATACACAGCCATCTTCCATATTTCCATACATGGGTATAAGGAAAATATAAGAGGGAAATAAATTATTTATATATCAGTATATGTGTTTAAAAATTTGGTTTATTTCATGTTTACCACAAATACTTTTCCATTGTTCCTACTGAAAATAAGATAATTTGAAACTGGTTAATATGTTTCTTCACAACTAAAATTTAGTTCTCTAGCCAAGGCTCCGAATGCCATACAGGAAATCATTAAGAAGTATTTTACTGCTTTCCAGCATGTTTACATGAACTAATTTTATAACATACCTGCAAAGATGGAAGAAGCCAAAGAATTATTGCTGTTAGCTATTTTTAATACAATGTAGTCAGCAGATAATTGTGTTTGCCTTAATGTTAACTAATGCCATTCCTACTGTGTTTTAAAAGGAAGTGGATCAGCAGGAAACATTTAATTTACAGCAGCTTCTTGCTGTTTACGTGAAAATCAGCTACCAGAATACCAAATAGTTATTTTATGTATGATTTATTTCTTCCTTATTGATAAAAATTCCTCTTTTAGAAGAAAACTCACATACCAAGAAACAGGGAGAAATAGTTTAAAAATACATGAAATGTCAGAAGTTCAGTGGTTTTTTCACATATTGTAGTCTATACTTAGACTATTTCAGAGTACTGAGAATATTTGTGAAAATGTGTCCCTCAAAGCTGTAGCTAAGGAAACACAGTTGTACTCAACAATTCTATGTCCGAAAAGTTAATGCTATTAATCACTTTCAATGTCACTGTGTCAATGAATGCTCAGCAAGAAATCTGAAAAGCAAAAGTAGAAGATTTTTTGAATTCTGTTTCAATTATTTTAGGATGTTTGCTTTTGTTTTCTTTTGGGGGACCTGACTTCATTTTCTTTTTGTCTGATTGACAGTACATATCTTCGTAAAAAACACCTATAGATGTGCTTATACAAAATTCCATACAGTATTTTCAAGGACTTTTCAAATCAACCCACAGCTAGCCTGTTGGGAATGCTAAACAAGAAAACAGGCAAATAAAACAAATAGTTGCCATTTAGCCTCTAGTATTATTTTAATATTACACTGAAGGGTTATTTCATTTAGTCCTATTTCCTTACACTTTTAGGTATTGCAACTCACAGCCGCTTGATAGGTTTATCTATCAAAGCCACATACTTTAAAACTGGTTGTGAAGTCTAGCATTTTTTAAGGAATTTTTAGTGCAATTGAGAATGGAATTTGGTCAAATACCTGCTTTAATTTCCTGGGTTTCCCTGTCAACTATTTCCCTGGAAAGCACAGGGATATCTAGCAAAACCAGAACTCACCAAAGAAAATTATACAAGTGGTTGAGGAGGTTTACACAGAAACAGCTGAAACTCCACTTGGAATCAATATGACAAAACAACTTGTGAATACTTACTCTTGTAAAATTGGGGAAAAGAAAGACTTGTACTGATACTGAAATTACTTGTGTGATTCTTGTTTATTTCAAAAATGCTTTTATAATTAACAGTATAGATGAGGTTCAGGTTCCCTAAGTTTCACTTATTTGGCCTCCTAGATACAGAACACAGAGAACTATATATCAACAGCCCTGCTCCTCCTTTTCCATCCTATCCATTCCAGATGCTCTGCAGTTTATATGAAGATGAATTTGGCTGGGAACTATAGCATGGCTTTTTTAGCCTCATTTTTTCCAACAGATCTAGATTTAAAATTCTTAAATTTCATCGCTCTTACTGAGTGGAGTTTTTTCACACCACACAGTTTATAAAACAATTAACTAAATTAACTGATCATCTAAGATGCTGCACAGAACAATGTGTGGCATGAGAATGCCACAGAACCTAGCAGAACCTTTCTACTTTGAAAGATCCAAATGATGCCATTTATTTATATGTTGGTTCACCTGGTTTTAAACTGAAGCTAGTCCAACAGAACTATCTCAACTAAACAATGTGAGGCAAAGTAAATATTGTAATCTTTCCTTACACAATACTTAATAAAACAATAAGGTAGGCCAGCAGGATAGCAAACCATCCTGTGTTCCAGTGCCAAAATGAAAACTATTACTTATACTGAAACACTAAGGATGTTGCTGCTGAAAATTAGGGGTTTACTTGCTTTTGTGATTTATACTATCTTGAAATTATTAGAAGTAAAATGTGGTATGGCAATAACAAATGTCTTGGAAATTGTTTTTTTCTTATACCATTTATATATACTTATTGTAACTATAGTAGTATCATTACAATTGTGATCATTTGAGCATATTAAAAAATAATAAAACCAAACAAATCAAATACTGTAAGAAGAAAATCTTTTTTAGGCAAAATAATACAGCTGGGAGAAAAAAAAGCACTACCAGAAAAGCTGGTCCTGTATAGAAGTATACAACTGACTTGACTGCTAAAACGTTGCTATACCAGAAACAAACTCTTTTCTCCTCACAGAGAAAGTATTAAACATTTCACATATATTATATGTGTCTTGTATATAAGTAAGTTCTGATGAGACAGCCCTCATAAATGAGAACTTCCATGTGTCTTACCTCCCCACAAGAACTGTTTCAACAGAGCATCTTAGCACACCTTTCCTTTAAAAAGATTGTATCGTTTTGTGAAATGCCATTAAATACATGTAAGACTCACCATTTCAAAAAATTAAATATGGTTTCCAGACATATCATTTCATGAAAGATTTGGTGGCTGGAAATTGACTGTGGGAAAAGAATAATTTCACTATTTAGCAATAATCATAGTACTTAGCTTGTTCTGCTTATGTTTTTAATCAGGGAAATAATTCCACAGTTCCACACTCTGAAAAACAGCTTTTCTGTTTTAGGGAACTCTGTTGGCTAAATATTTCACAAACTACTTTAAGTTATGTAGACCCTTAAGTAATTACTTTCACTGATAAATGAGACACTGAAGGTATAAATGGCCTGTCTTGTTACCCAATAAGGATTGTATCTGCTGTTGTTTTCATTAACAGAGTTTGGATCAGAAATTAAAACCCGGTAAAAATCACAACGAAAATCTAACTAAATAGAAGAAGCAATAAGTAATTTAACAAGGAGCAGATGTGATTTGGGGAAAAAAAGAATTTTTACTTAAGAGTGTTTCTAACTTCTGAATAAAATAATTTCATATTTACTCTTTGAAGATCTTTGCAAATTTTAACTCTTACCTTACCTGTGTCTTCTTCAAAATTCTTTGTTATAGGGATCTTGCAGCCACAGTGACCTTCTTCCTCTCAACAGCGTTGTGAAATATTTGGGTTGTATATAAGGGGTTAACTTTCAGTGCATTTCTACTGTGTCCCATGAAGCAGGCTTTTTGATGCACTTAATACATTAATAAAAGTTTACAAATATCTATTAAGATTCTCTAAATTAGTACACACTAAGGAAAACCAGGTAAATTTATTGTAGATAATTGAATTGTAGATAAGTAATCATTAAAAAATACTAACAGGTCACAATCAGTCCAGAAGCACAAATCAACCTAACAATAAATGTGCTTACAACTTAAAATCTAAAGCAACTTCTTGATTTGTCAGCCTGTGCATTGAAGTCAACTTGAGCAGTTACTGCCCACATTAAATCTTGAACCTCTCTGCACAGCTAAGATTTCTCCTTGTAACTGTTCCTAAGAACCTTAACATAAGCCCTGCAAACAAAGAAAAACCTATGTTCTCTCACTTTTACCTGTACCTACATAAATATATGCAGTTCTCAGAAAGGTTCTGTTTTAATAAAACTTAATTGTGTCTTATACCTTGTCTTATATATAAACCAGCCAGGTTTCTTTTCTTTTTTCAAGCTTTTCTCTCTCATTCCCCAAATCTCATGAATTTCAGATATTATCCACCCTGTCAGAAACGTCTTTGGGCATTTGCAGACACTCACGAGAGAAATTCAGTAGTCACCCATACTTGTTTTTCAAATGCCTAGAAGGACAAGAAGTCCTGAAGTTTATACTCAGAAATTCTATCAAATGAAAATGCATTACAGTTCTCCAGGTTATTGCAAGTCTTCAGTCACTCCAATGTTACTGGTTATAACAATAATTACTACTTTCCCTTCTTACAGTACTAACAATTATATAGTTAGAAGAGTCTGCTTTATATGTCATTATAACTTATCTGATTCTCTCAGTCTTCCAATATTGTTCTATTAAGTTCTATTGTGAGTGCAGCCAATCTGCAAACCTTTTACTTATCAGTAATACTGTATTCAACAGCCTCAGCTCGTGTTCACATGTAATTTAAGAAAGAGCAATTTAAATATTTTCAACATGTAAGTTTAACTTATTTTAAGGTGATACTAATTTTATGCCTTTTTAACATTCTTTTTTCACAATATATTTGAACTCTTTGCAAGGTGAAGTGAACAAAGAGTGCCATGCACTAGTATGTAAAGTCCTGCACTCATTTAATAAGCAATTTTTATCAAATGATTCTGTGTGAAGAACAAGCATGTTTAATTAAGAGCAGCAGAAACTGCTACAGTAAATTGCAGGTTTGGATTGAGGTTTGTTCTATTAAACTGTGCAATTTTAAACAGGAAGTTAAGTTAGAAGGGTGATACCAATATGTCAATTATTTTTAAAACATCTATACTGAGAATATACTTCAGATAAACCAATATGCTTTAGTCCTGGCTGCTGTAGATTTCCCCTAAACATTTTTCTATAGTGCAAAATGGTGCACTGAAAATCTGGGGAAGCAATATGCTACTATTTAGCAAGTTCAACATTTAAAATGGAGTAGGTAGTATTCCTGTAGCCTCTAGTACATCACTGTAAAACCCACCAATCTGGCATGATTTAACATGACACATAAATGCTACTATGAATGGAACAGCAACAGTACTACAATTTTAAAATTATATAATGTACGTTATACAGAAAAACTCACATATCTTCAGCATTGAAATAATTCTCTTTTTTTATAGCTATTTCCACTTCCACTCAAAACACGAAGCTTTCTAAATCTTCTCTTTAAAGACTAAAGTAATTCAGTATTCATCCTGGACATCTACTCTAACAGACAAATCCAGATGAACTTTGTACTTTCACTTCAAATTTGCCCTTACAAAAAGAAATTATGTAATGGTGTGCTATTATGTTTCACCTCATCATTTTTCAAACGTCAAGTAAATGTTTCCTAAACCCCATGTATTTTCAAATAAATGATCATAAGTATTCTGGATCAAAATGCTCCAGGTAAAAAAATTACAGAATTCCAGGCATGGATTAAATATCATAGTGCCCATTTACACTTTCATTACTTAGAAGGCAAAGGCAGGCTTTTCCAGTAAGATTCTATACCATATTTTAATGTTCTTGAATCAGGTGCCAAGCAAAAAATTAGTATAATTGTTATTGAACGCCTAAGAATACTGTATTCTCTTTAAACAATTCTGTAAAACCCACTTGGTTTCCTGTCCTTAAACCCTCAAGATTCGTGACAATTCATCAGTTTCAACTTTATTCTGGAAACTACCAATATATTTTTCTCAAAAGAGTGTACTAATTAAACAAATTTTATATTGAAAGTGTACTAGATTACAATCTATTAACCCATCTGTCAAAGACTGCTTATCTTTGATTTTTTTCTTTGAGTTTTTACTTTGATCATCTAGTTTAAGATTTCTCTTAAAGGTCACAGTTAATTTAGTCTTCTGAATTTAACTTTGTGCACAATGTCAAGGAATGTTACCCCAATAATCAGTAGTTCTGTGCTTGTAAAGTGAAAATGTTCTTAAACTAAAACAAACAAACAAAAATCCCATCTATGTTTATCTCTCCGTTCATGCTTCTTTTTCCTCAAGTCAGGCTAACTTTTAAATTGTTCAAATAACACAAAAACAGGTGAAATGACATGGGAAAAAAGAAGAAAGTGATATAATGAAATATTTTACGATGCAATATTTTTAAGCTGACTCATTTTTATTTCCTATTTGCTCTATCAGTTTAATAGAAACCTCTTCCTTAATTATTTACTAATTAATGAAGTCTGGAGAGATATGGAAGGTTAAATAATTTTCCTTTTTTTTTAACATTGAATGGTAAATATAAAGCATAGAACTTAGACAATTTTTGTTAAAAAAACCCAGAGATACTCGTGCCAGAGTCACTTCAAGCAGTGGCCCATCTACTCCTACACTTTGTATTACTACTAAAATCAGCACCATTGCTATTCTCTGTGTCTGCCCGTCTTTCTTAATTAATTTTTGTCTGTTTCCATAAAACTTGGCTCAAAAAGCCCCAATACTTCCCAGTCTACAACTGGTTTCCCACATACAACCGAAGTGCAGCATTTTGCCTTTTTAAATGGCTACCAATATTCAGCACATGGGGTTTTTTTATTCTTAGTTCGCACAGCACAAAGAAAGCAGTGCTCATTTGAAAACAGACTGACTAGGAATTAATTCAAGCTCAATTAATCTTGACTAAATAACAAATTCTGTTGTATTACAAAAATAAGATAGCATTTCCAACATTTTATGGCTATTAAAGGCCATCATTTACAGATTATCAAGGCAGGAGGGGCAGCAGATTTCATTTTGTAAAGTCTTTTCCTCCTAAGTATAGAAAATGAAGACAAGTGCATCGTACGTGGCAAGCTGAGAAGAGAGGTTAATGTTATTTCCGTTCTTTTGCATGTTCGAGAGACTTGTTTTATGTAGCAGAATTTTTAAAAAGAAGCAGAAAAATATCAAGGCCAAAAGGGACTATAACTAAATTAGCATGACCACACTTCCTCTGCAGGCCAAAGAATCTCCTGCTATTACATCAAACTAAATGTCTTTGTAAAGATTCCAAGTAATGACAATCTAAATCATGTGTTCCAAAGGTTAGTTACCCTCATTGTTAAAAGAGATGCACCTTATTTATTAGCCTGGATTTGTCTGCATTCAGTTTCAAGCTTCTGGACTTTATTACATTCTTTACTGTTTAAGGCCATTAAATACCAGAAATCTCATTTTCATGCACCTATTTGTAGACTCTGATCAAATTACATCTGAATCCTCACTCAAACATATTGAACAGATTGAGCTTTCTAAGCCTCTCATTATAATTCACATTACAAGAAGCCCACAAACATTCTTATAGCTATTTCTGAATATTTTCTTTCAATCATTTTTCTTTTTTGAAATATAACAACCATAACTGAAAATAATATTACAGGAATAGTCTAACTTATGCCATTTGCTAATGTTGTCCTACTTCTCTATTCTTATACTTATTTTATTTCAGCAAACAGTACAGAAAAAATAAGTGATCTACACACCTGAACACATTACTCTGTTCTCAGAGCACAAAAAATCTAAAACAATTTCTGAAGAAAATAAACCATTAAATATATGAGGGTAAATGGAAAATGAGATAAAATGACATCTAACTAGCAAAACAATCCTGCTAGAATGACTGGATATCTTTAATAAAAGAGCAAATTTTATGGACAAATAAAAAGCAGAGTAGTATTTGTCTAGATCTCTGCAATATTCTGCATAAAGTTTTACATAAAATTGGGGTTATTGCTGCAATTGTAAGAAGTAAGGAACTGGCTGTGGAGGAGATGTCAACTCCTATGTGCTAGACCTCTGCCCTAGAGTGAAGTTAGTAGTGGAGTTCCTCAAAGATCATCTTTGAGAACAATCTTATTAAATATTTTTAAAACTGCCTGGCATAAAAAGTAGGAGTAATGTCAATGCCTCCTAACCACATGTCAATACAGAGAACTGAACTAGGATAAAGGAAAAACTGGGTGACTTGGGAACTGGAGTAATAGAAGTGTCATGACATTTAATAATACAAAGTACGAGGCTGGGGCACAGGCTCAGTGCTCAAGGCTTTTTAGCAGTATATACCAAATTGGATTTTGATGCCCTCAAGGAGAGGATAAAATTACTTATTTTCTCAACATGAACAGGCTTCAGAACTGTATTTTGTGGTGATGACAGAGGGACCAGGACAGGAACATCTTCCCTGAGAAGTTTGTGTTGCTAAGCTAAGCAACACCCCTACCACCGGTAACAAACAACCATGATGCCACTGCCTTCTGCACAACTCCCTCTCTGTCTTGGGGCTGGGACCATGCACACTGTCTGAGGAGAACTACTGGTAGAGGCAGAGAAATGAAACGTACTCATTGCAGGTGAAAAGAACTTCCAATTCCAGCATCAGATCGCCAAGATCTCAGTTTCCTCTGTGCTCACCTCTGTCGATGGCCAAATCCTCCTGGAACACTGCGTTGTTTCCAGTCTGGAGAAATTAAGAGGAGGCGACAAAGGTCACAACTGACTAAAGCTTCCCAGTCCCATTAATATGTAGCTATGAGACCTAAACCACCCAGCCCTGTTAGAAGCAGGTACTAGCTTTAAGCTCTTAAATCTATCTTCCATTCCCCCATGTTGAAATGAACTCCTTTCTCTTTTGTTATCCCCTCTAGCAGCCAAGCTGACAGTGTTGGGAAAGAGGTGTGAGCAGGAGGGGACGAGTACGCAGCCATCATAGCAGCAGTCACATGAAATTAATGCTCGTGTGATCTTGGCACCCTGAGCTGCTAAGAGAGGATGAAATATTGGAGCAATTCTGTACCATGATGATTCTGCAGACACATCAGTCTGTCATCATACACAACTATTTATGCCTAAATCTAGTTCTGTGACAGTTCCTCAGAAACTAATACACTGAAAACCTATTAGGGAAATGAAGATCATAACATATTAGTCAATCTCAGGACAACTGAGCCACCAGTGTGATGCAACCCTACAAGGCAAACATGACCTTAAATCAGAAATGATCATTTCAGTAGAGTAAAAGAAGCCTTTATGCTATTTTACATTGCACTAATGAGCCCCTGTGTATACAGCTATGCAGAATTCTGGCAACTTATATTAAAGAAAAATGGATTCAAACAGGGACACGTGGAGAGCTGTTACTAGGATGATCTGAGAATGGAAATTTCCCTGTTTTGTAAGAACAAAGTTAAAGAAAGTGATAGCACACTGCCGTCTTTCCTCACCTCCAATTCCACCATAGTTTGTTTTTGCTTCTGCATCACCTGCACCTTTCTACCAGCCCAAATGCTCCTGTATCTATGCAGCGAACTGGGTCAAGGAACTAATAATCAATAAAAACCTTTCGATCATCAGTTTCCTGATGGGATTTCTTTTCTAAGTATGTAAGTCTATGCCGGCACACAGAAAACAAGGCCTGAAGCTGAGCTAAGAGTAACAATGCCAATTTATGATGCAAGAACAGATTATTGTTTGCTAATAAAGACATTTTGAAAGGGAACACCAAGAAGGAAAATAGATGTTTAAATATAAGGACAACACAAGCTTGGAGAAAATGGTTATACATCTATTAGAAACCACTTCAGACTAGAAATCAGAAATTTTAGCTGTCACAAAAGTACAGTTGTAGCTCCAGATACAGGGACAAAGGCATAACCAGTTCTTACAGAACAGCTACTATCTGCTAGCACTTTAGAAGTTCTTTTTCAATCCCATATTTAACAAATGTTCCATATTTTTGATGGTAAGTATACATTTTATTGTGTTGATGTGTAGTATTTTTTAAAATTAATTTACAGGAAGTCAGAGATTAGTAAATTAATAAACAAAAAAATAGTACCACTTGTACATCTGGACAAACTGTGGCATCTGGAAATGCTGCTAATAGTAGCATTTACTAGTAAAGGTAAAAGAAACTTCAGGCAGGGTGTAATTTCTCTAAAATTCCCAAATTATTCCACCAGGTTTTTTCAAAGAATAACCTCCCATATGTGAGACTTTCACGTGTGCCTTGTACACCGTGAAACCCATTACAATACTTCTGATCTGATTTTTAACATAGTTTGGTACTTAGTATTTTGGGGTTTTTGAAACTTGTCCACCTGTTTATGTGTTTAAAGCCATTATTTGGCTGCAAAAAGGCACAGTATGCAAAAAAAAAAATATAAGTCATTAAAACGGAATTCTTTTTAAAGTCACCAAAAAGGCTCCAAAATGTAGATAATCTGTTTTCATGGACATTAAGGGGGTGTTTAATGTCAGAGGGGGAAAAAAAGGAAGCACCTTCCAAAATCTTTGATGCCAGTTTTGAACATGGTTAGAGCTCATGATTTTGCATGAGAAACTTGACAAACTGTGGAGTCCTGAAACACATCAACCTGCAGCGATTGGATTATATTTAAACATATATGGTAACTTCTACTTTTCATACCAATGAGTTATGCTGTGGCAGCTCCTTTGGGAGTCTGTGCTGGGAGCAATGAACGTGCTTTGCTTTGCTGGTTTGTTTTCACATTCTTTGCATTGAAAGACTGACTTTGGGAATTAGTTTTCCAACAACTTGATAGAGACTGACTATTAGATACTAGAAACATGCCTCGATACCATTTTAAAGAAATTCTAACACATTTAATGAAATTGAGACATAGTTCAAGGGTTAGCTGAATTATACTGTTCGGCATAAGCACACAAACAAAATATTTTACATGCTTGTTAAATAACATACATACTTGTTAAATAACATTCATATGTGACCACATAAGTCTAAAACACTGTGTCTAAACACATCAAAAAGCCCTAACAAGTCTTCAGATTTTACACCTGATCCTGCTTTCTTCCCCCTCAAAACATGCTCTTGCTGTGCCTCACACTTCTACACTGGTACACTTGAAATATCTACTTATAAAATACAGAATAATACACACAAAAGAGCATGTGAAAAAATTGACAAATATGCAAAAACCAGTAGTATAAAAGAAATTCAAAACTCAAATAGTATTTACAAATAAAATTGCTTTTAGCATACCTTAAAACACCTTATTAAAATCTTATAGGTAGGCTTTAAAAAAAAATTAAATTTTATTCTGTCCTAAAGAAGATTGGAATTGTTGTGATGGAGGGGATCCAGTTGTTTTTTCCAAGTACTTTAAGAGCTACAAGTCTAAAATTGATTGACAGCAAAAAAAAAAACACATGCAAGAGATGCAAAAACTATGAACCTAATACCTTACTTATCATCGCTTTTAATCAGAACATTAGAGATTTATATTTTACAGCAAATTTTATAAGAGATCTCACTCTTCACTTGAGCATCATTACCACCTGTCAGATCCTCTAGTACTGCCAAAAAGCATTTCAAGACCAGTACAGGCAGAAGTCAAATACATCTGACAAACAAAATAAATTATATTTTACTGGTTGTTAATAAGATATATGTACTCCTTACCTTTGAAATATTAATACAGCTGTTGTAATTGATTTATTACATCACACTAAAAACCAGTATAATAGAATTTCAGTATACTTTGCAAATTACTTACATTTTAGATGTGTAGGTCCGTGGTCTCTGATAATATTATTCTTAATGAATAGCAGACAATATACCATTAATAAATAACATAGAATAAAAATATTTTTGTATGTCTCATTCCTTGTTAAAACATCACCTTCCCGTCAAAGGGACATATTTAGTCTGTTCATTTTTTGGAAATTCCTGCTAGGCAGCAATCTACTCAGAGCCACTTGTCACCACCGAAAATGTCAGCAAATTTGGAACACTTGTCTTTTTGTGGAAGAAAAATGTATCAAGTTTGACAAAGCTTTTAAGCACTTTGCCACAAGTTATCCAGAGAACCTCTGCGTGGTGCAAGGGATTTTCATGGCCTCTCCCCACCTCATTACAAAGTCTGGTAAAGATGCCACTGTTCGAAGGGCTTGTTTTTGTCAAGTTATAACACTGATGTCATCCTGTAGCACTTTGTATGCTTCTGACTCCAACAGCTTTGCTGCGATAGCTCACCCCTGAGTGATGCAGTGAAGGAGTTTCATGTGCAGTGCTCTCTGTAGCCTTAGTCCGGAATCCTCTTTTCATTCCAGTCAAAGCAGCCACTCCATCAGTGGCTACATTTGCACAGATTTTCCATTAAACATCGGTTTCACTAAAGAAACCATTTCCTGTTGAGAATAAATCTTCTCCAGTACATTTAGAGCAGTAATTGTCCTAATACTTGTTTCTTCAAATCTTCAGAAGTGTCTTCTATGCATCTTTAAACAGTATTTGCTAACAAAAGAGTGCATTTTAGATTGCTGCTATATTGTTCTACCTGTGTTATTTCAGTGATTTTTATCATCGTGGGAATAACAATTGTTTTCCCAATAGCGTGTGGTCTTTTGCTATTACCTATGAAACTTCTAGATTTTTATCATTAAGTTTTGCAGAGTACTGGATTGAGCAATATGACTCAAAACATCACTGAAAAAAATTTGTGAAGGTCTATCTTAGTGTTCTCAATGCACAGTGTTCTAAACATCTTGCTAACCATAGTGGCTTCATACCACCTTTAGCTGATGTCTCAAGACACAATACACACTTTTGGTGAACTTCAGTAACAACAGCCGATGTCCATTCATGGAATCATAGAGTCATAAAATCACAGAATGATAGTTCCAACCCCCCTGCCATAGGCAAGGACAGCTTTACTAGATCAGGTTGCTCAGAGCTCCATCCAACCTGGCCTTGAATGCTTCCCAGGGATGAGGTATCCCCAACTTCTCTGGGCAACCTGTTCCAATGCCTTGCCACTCTCACAGTGAAAAAATTCTTCCTAATATCTAATCTAAACCGACCCTCTTTCAGTTTTAAGACATTCCCCTATGTCCCCTTTGTCACCTTTGTAAAAAGTTCCTCTCTATTTTTTGTAGGTTCCCTTCAGATACTGAAAGGCCACATTTAGGTCGTCTCAAAACTTTCTCTTTTCCAGGCTGAACAAACCAAATTCTCTCAGCCTTTCCTCACAGGATATTTCAGTCTTTATAATTTTTAATGTGTTTGATCAACTTATTGTCAGATCCAGTCAGATAACCATTGGTTTTGATGGCATATGGCTGACAAAGAATTCACACTTGGAACAGAAGTGTCAGCTCTACCATTTTCTTGTTCCCTGCTCGTGCTCAGTATCTTCAATGACAGTTTCTTTACAGGAATCTTTTTAAGCCACTTGTCCATTTTGTGAGGGTTAATGTAATCAAAACTAGGTAATACAATCTGTAAATCCAGTTAAGCAGGCACATGGAAATGGGAATTTAGACAATACACTGATACAAGTAAGTGAGGGCACCACTGTCAACCCCTCTGCATTGTGGAGCACCCAGTCTTCCCCCAGGACATCTCGTGTGCCATACCTGAGGTGACCATCTGACCAAATGAGGGCAGCAGTTTTGTTTTGGGTTTTTTCCCTTCTTTAAAGACAGACTCGTTGGAGGAGCTACCACTGAAGCAAGTATGAGCAATGTGATCAGATGGAGCATAAAGAACAGCAACAAAGAGATCATGTTGCTGGTGGTGCCTGTTAATCTGGATTTCTACTGAAGGGAAAGGAATTCTCCCAGTAAGACGTAATAAATCTGAAAAATTTGAACAGTTAAGGACTGGGTTGTGTGTCTGACTGTTGGCTCCATCAAACTCTGAGATGCCATCCATTTGAGCTCTCAGTTATTTGTTATCAGTTGCAACTACATTCCTGTGGCTTCCTTCTCTGACCCGCTTAATACCTGCTTCATTCTGCTTCCCACTCCCAACCAGTCTGCCTGCCTGCTTCTTGAAATAAACTCTTACCCTGCCCTTCTATTCAGTATACATTTTGATTCTGTGGCTTTTTGATTCCAAGTCTGATTCCTGAGTATGCTTTCGCTTTTTTGCCTTTTTTCTTTTTTTTTGAGATGCTCTGTGCTACTCCTAATTTCTGCTTCTTTGGCTCACCTTAACTTTTTTCCTGCCTTGATTCTAGTCTAGCAGCAATCACTGAGCCCAGTTGCCTATTTATAATACCTACCTACAGACGACAGTTGTTTGATATTGTGTGGAAGTTGACAGTATGAATCAAGAAATGGAACTTTCACAATTACTGAGCATGTTTAGAGGTGTTGCTAAAAAGCAGCATCAAAACAAATTGAACACTGCAGTAATTTTCTATATGTTTACTGAAACATGAAAACTCTCTTGGCATCTATAGAAAATCCAGTGCAGATCTCTCTCTTTCACTATGAGCACTGTTCAACTCTCATAACGTATCATTCAGGGAACATCAGGCCTCTGACTAATGATAAAGTTTCATCAAGTAGAGTGACTTGTGTGCTATGGCATTACCTAAGCTAAAATGTGGAATATTTTCCTACAGTTTCGAAAATTATAAGATGTTACTTATGAAAACTAGTGATTCTGAACCTGAAAAAAATTAAGCATAAAAGAGAATATAATTTAAAATTAACCTTTTTAGTAACTATTTCTAAATTCGATACAAGTCCCAATATTAACATGTATTAGGACTAAAGTCTTCCATATTAGACATTACTTTAATAAAACAATAATAAAATCTATACTTGTAACTGATATACAAAAATAAAAGACTTCTAGATTCAAAATCTATTTTATGGCTTCTGTTCAAATCTCATGTCCTTTTGAGATTTCTGGTTTCACAGCTTTAAAGAAGCCTATCTGAAATTCTCTGTATTGGTAAAAGAGCACTGAACTGAAACTTAGTAACTTGATTGAAAAATCTTCCATGAAGGATCAGGTATATTTGGCGATCATGCTTTCCACTTTTTGACAAGTAAAGAAAGTGAATGCCTGTAAGTTTTTGGCTTCTAAACTTAAGCAAATATTCACATCTGAAAACAGAGATAATCTTCAACATATTCATAGCTCTCTTGGATTTTGTCATACCCATGTACCAGGACTTGCATCTGAAGATACCCAGAACTGCTCAAATGAAGTGGAAAGACCACTACAAAAATATGTACCCTCGTATTTTGTATTTTTTGGCTGCATTATAACTTGACAGCTCCTATTCAACATGACAATCACACTGGACCAGACACACAGCTGTTGGACACTAATGCAAATTCCATTAGAGCCTTCTGAGAGTAGCATTATCAGAGTAAACTTTGATGGTTTGCTGTTATCCGAGACTGAACAAAATCTTTGTCTTCTTCTCCATACCACTTTTTAGGGGGGAGCTCCTCATGAACTGCGGCTTGCCAGCAAATTATGAGAAATAAATCAGCACCTTAAGAGAGTTTTGAAACTGGAGGGACTAGTCAATGGGAGAATAAAATTCTTGAGCATCTCTTATTGAAGAAAATTTACCACTAATGGTTACTTCTGCATATTCTTGTTTGTGGAATTAGCATCCTCTGATTATAAGCTTACAAAATACTTAACAAATCTCAGGTTTACTGAAATGAGCATTTGAAACTTCAATGTTTGTCTTAAATACTATTTCCAAATATGAATATATTGTAAACTGGCATAATCAACAGTAAATTCACTTTTTGCCAGCTTAATTTCAATCTTCCTTTTATTTTAGAGCAAGGAGTCAAAAGGAAGGATGGGAATTCCTCCTCCAGTGGCATCGTTCTTGAAAGCATTCATGAACAATGATTTGGAAAAGTCTGAACATGAAGTGACCACACACTGAGTTAAATCTCTTTGACTGTGATGTTACCTGGAGCAAAGTAAACTTTGATGCAGAAGATGTAGTGGCAGAAAATTTGTGGTGATTATTCTGAGAGAACCACCATTCTTAACAAGGAAACTACATTCCTTCAAAGACCTCAGTAGATGTTACGGCAACAGTCAGAAACCCTGCACAGAACATAAGGAGGTATAAGCTGTTCTCCAGTTAAACACAGGAAAAATGTATAAAACAAAAGACAAAGCATAATATTTAAGCAGAATTTCTGATTAAGGTGCTGGCTACTGAAGAAGAGACATTAACTCTCCCATGGCTACTCTGCATATTTTGATTTGTGCTTCTGCAGTTAAGGCAATAGTATGTAGAATAATTCAAATCCAGGACAGGAACTTCAATCAGACTTACAGGGAGGATGCACCAGCTAGGTATGCAGCTAATATGTGGATAACTCACCAAGTTTTTCAGGAAAATAGGCTAGAACGATGCTCTGTGAGAGCCCAACATGTCCCTTAACGAAAGTCGAAATGATACTTCAATTCTATAAGCACCCCATTCAGATAGAATAATGTCAGTAGAAATGAATTTTGTTTTTTGAAATTTGATATTTTTAAAGCACTGAGAAAATGAAATGATACACACAGGCTGATGCTAAATGAGCCTTCAGGATTTCAGATGCTGAACTATTCACCCAAAACCTAGAAAAAAAACACTTTCAGAGCACAGGGATCAAACACGATTCCAAAGAAAAACCAAACCAACGAACCAACCAGAAAAAAACCACACAGAAAAGTATTGCCATTTTTCCTCCCAAAATAACTTGCACCAAAAAATAATCTTCCTATTCCATTGCTTTTTCTGAACATTGAAGTTGTGTAACTGGGATAGACAATGCCATGGCTGAGGAACCACCCATAATGAGAGTGTAAAAGCTATACCAGATGAGTCTTAGGATACAGTGCTGGAATGCTGGTACTAGTATGGAGAAAATGGATCTATGCAATGCTGCTGAATCACTGCTTCGAAAAACCACTGCTTTTCAAAGATCCTTCAGATGATGGGAATACTGAATCACATCTTATCACAGAGAATGAATATAGATGTAAAGATTATTACTTCCATTCAAACTCCCTGAAGAAGTCTGCAAGTATCTTGACAAAGAAATCAGGTTAATACAACCTTGAATTTCTGAAAGGCACTTAGTTCCTCGCTATAGACTCTTAAGACAAGGAGGAATGTCATGGTTTATGGATCCTCAGATGACTAAGCCAATGACAAAAAAAAAAAAAAGAAAAATGGGTAAAAGCATATTTGGTCTGTTTTCTCAGTAACGGCATTTCACTAATGGAATCCAAAAATGGTCTCTGCTTGGCCTTTTTTAGTGCAGCATGTGCATGAATTATGTGGAAAACTGAGTAAAACACCAAGGAGGATCTCTGAGTATGCTCCAATGTTGATACTAACTTGTTCCAGAAAGAGGAAAGGCACAGGGATAAGGAACCGAAAAAAACCACCAACAAACCAACCGAAAAACAGCAAAA
This sequence comes from Rhagologus leucostigma, assembly GCA_013397725.1. Lineage (NCBI taxonomy): Eukaryota > Metazoa > Chordata > Aves > Passeriformes > Rhagologus > Rhagologus leucostigma. Next base: position 1,012,286 of record VZTD01005399.1, on the reverse strand, counting down.
AACCTCACACAACTCTATAGTCCTGACTGGGCAATAAAATGGCAGATGAAATACAGGGTAAATTAAAACTTAAAGGTGATGAATGTGTGAAAAAAAAAATTACCTTTATAAATATGACAAGCTCTAAACTGAAAATTGACACTTAAACATGATCTTGAAGTTATGAGAGCCCTATGAAAACATTGGTTCAATGTTCAGGAGCAATCAAAATGGAAATAAAGTATTTGGAATTACTAAGATGGAACAGAGGAACACATCACCATGCCATTGCATGATTTCACAAAGCTCCCAAATCTTAAAGGCTGCATGCTTTTTTGTTCCACAAGAACAAGACAGACCAAAAAAAGAGAGAGGTAACAAGGAATCAGGGTAGAGAATACCTTTCAGGTACCACGACATGAGGTAGAATTCTTTACCTTAGAAAAGGGATGGCTGACAAGGTCGTAAAATGAAGATATACTCAATCTTGAGTGGCACAAAGAAAGTGAGGAGGTTTTTTATTATTTCCTATTTTGCTATGTTCTCGCAAAAATACAGATCTACAGCAATAGGGGAAGCTGTTGCTTAAAGGAGAAAAGCAAAATATTACAGCTGTTAAGGAAGTCCAAATGAATGTTTGTCAGAGAACAGACAAAGTATCTTGACCACCGAGTTAGCAAATGGAGACCAAATGATAAAGGCAGCCGAAGACAGAAATATTTGCCATTAGGAAAGAAATACTTTTCCGAAGACAATATTGGGAGGGGGTGGTGTGAGATGATCCTCGTGGACATGGGCAGGGAAGGCAATCTGTGGTGTGAAGCCGAATTCCTCACCCACAGCTGGGCTGTGACATCTCGTGGTGACACGGTGTAAGCGCAGCCCAGAACAGCGCGCTGCAGAGCACCGTTTGTTTTGCTTTCGGTATTAAAAGCAGAGACTCTGAAGACGTGATTAGTGACGAGGTGCAGGCGGAATAAAATCAGAAGTGTACACTACTTATAGGCTCTCTACATAGATGTGGGTATTTTTCTAAAATTTAAGAAGTGAGGTTATTAGTGGTATATGAAAAAAAGTTGACTCAAATGTTGTACTACCATTAAAACAGACATGCTTTCATTAATACTGTTAAATGTGACTTCAGTTATTGAAGAAAACAGATTAAATTTTAAGCCTAGCCTGAATCCAAAAAATCACAGACCACCCAAGTAATGCTCCCTCAGCTGTGAATGGAATTGGATTTGGGTTTTGTGACATACAAGCCATATGGTTCTAGCAGACAAAAGGACATGGAATCTTAAAGACCCATGCCTCAGAAACAAAATATATCTGTTTCAATATCTGAAAACCCTATTGGAAGGCAACTTCCTCCTAACCCTTTTTTTGGCTCTGTGCAGCTTTTAAGAGCAATTCAGCTCATCATGGCTAAAGCAATACTGAAATTTTATTTTTAGATCCTTACAAGAAAGAGATATGTTGAATTTCTCACATCTATAGTACAAGATTTTAAGTCTTACAGATACTTTCACTTACCTACTTTTAGGTTTGTGAAGAGATTGAATATTTAATTTTAAAGGCAAATCATAATCACAGAATCACAGAATGTGCTGAGTTGGAAGGGATCCACAAGGATCACTGAGCCTGGCCCTGCACAGCACCATCCCCAAGAGTCACACCATGTGCCTGAGAGCAGTGTCCTAGTGCTTCTTGAACTCTGTCAGGCTGGTGCTGTGACCACTTCCCTGGGGAGCCTGTTCCCGTGTCCAACCCTATTAAAGTTAGTGTTGAATTTCAGTGCATAAATATATTGGATAACATGGTCACTGAGATACCTATTCAAGTGAAAATTTCTAATTAATATAAAAAAATTAAAATTACCCTACTCATCAGAAATTTTAAATCAGGAAAACATTATTTCTTGAATAAAATACGAACAAAGTAACAGAAGGTATTTTTAAAGTAGATAAAAATTTTATCTACTTACAATCATTTAGATTTGTTGAATTTCTCCTATTTTATCCACTTACAATAACCACAAAAGAGTTCACTTCTTTAGAAAGTCCTACAACCTTCTTTAAGGGTTTTTTCTTCTCCTGAAATCTCAATTAGTATTTGCTTTAACAGCGTAGAAGAAGTTTATATATGACAAGAGCTCAGTAGTGCTGCAAATCATATTCATCAACTTTTTAAGCAAATTACAATCTTGGCAAGAATATAGCATTAACAAAATAAAATGAACATAAGTAATGCTCCCTTGTTAATAAGTTGCAAGTGTGCTTTTCCTGGACAAGAATGCAATACATTCATGTGGAATACAACAAAGTGAGGATTAAAGTCTCTCATTTCTATCTATTTGTTTTAAGCAATAAAAATGCAGTCTTCAGCAACATAAACGAAGAGCATTCTGAACATTTCAGAAGGAAAAATCTAATTCCCAGCAACAGGATGAAGTAATGTAACCGTTTTCTATGAAAAACATTGAAGAACTATGACCCTTCATAAAACTCTTAGTCAAGGCATAAGTAAGTTCAGAGGGAAGACAGAAGTACCCAAACAAGAGGCCAGAGAAACTAAAGATATCTACACAACAATAATGTGACTGGATACATACAGAAGGAGGGGGACTACATTGCTCTGCTATGAATAAGTGCTTTCTCCCACACAGAAAGTCGTACGACACATACATTTTCAGAGAGCATCTTGACTTACAAAGTCAATTACACTTGGTCTTGTATGAACTAAGCCGTGATGTAAAGATAAGGATCAGGCAGCCTTTTCTCCATATGGCAAGGAGATATTGCTAAGAGAGGTGGGAAAATGTCAGTACCACTACTGCTTGATCTGTACAGAAGAAGCCATTATGATACATTGTGGTTCACCGTGTATCTGTCTGATTAACACTGCAATTGACAGACACTAACAAAAATAAATTCAACAAACCCATTCATGACCAAGTTTCCACCCGCTTACATTTGACAGCAGAAACTGCGTATACTTCCTATCCATTAGGTCGTATTTTGTCTACAGGTAGATCAAGGCACCTCCTGAATAGCAATCTTAGCGTAATACCACAGTCTAAGCAGCACTTGTGAAATCCTGAAACTTGCAGTTGAGACCTGCTGGTAGGGTTTTACACGCCTTTGGCAAAGCTGGCATCAGATGTACTTGAGAAGGTAAACATCAGTCCCAAAGAGCTACCAGAATATGTAAAATATATATACTCCTTTATGTTCATTAAAATATAGCTCTCTTATTTGTGCCTGCTGCTGAAAGACGCACCTCTTGCTCAGTTTTGAGAGGAGGACAGAAGGAGAGGGGTCAGAGTTCTGGAACGCTTACATAAAGCTGCATCTCGTACCCCGCCCCTCTTGGTCAGGGACAGCCTCTCCAACAGGGAGATCAGATGTGTCTAATGATCAGAACAGATGGATGTGAAAATTGAAATAAAGTCCTGAAGCATGTTATCTTGGAGTTCTCACAAGCAGATGGTTCTGAGGACTTTTGGAGGAATGCTCCACGGACCTCATGTATAGTACCCATTTGGAGTTAATTTCGCTGCCAATCAGTGCTGTAGGTAATCACCTTCTCAGACAGATATTAGCAAAAATTCTATGAAAGAAATCAAGAGGACTTCTCATCTCAGGTGTAATCTTGCTTCTCTAGCAGAGTGGCATGGCAAGCTTCCTCACAATCTTAACTGTGAGATATGCTTCAGCCAAAGGCAAGAACACAGTCATTCCTTTAAGAATTTTTTTCTTCTCTACAAGAATGGATATGTCTTTGTTTGGAAAAATAATTGAAATATCTGAGAAAAACAGAAATTAGTATATTAAGAAATACATGAGTGAGTTGGGTGAATTAAGCATAAGTCATATCAGGCACCTGACAAATACTTCTGGTCCATCATAAAGGCCAAAAGTTCAGTTTGTCTCCAAGAACATAAAAAAATTAATTTCAGCCAGTCTAAGACTGAGTTGACTCAGGGAAATTAGTTTAATTCATTACCAATCAGATCAAAGTAAAGAGAAATCAAACCAAACCTTCCCCCAACTCCTCTTTTCTTTCCAGGCTTAACTTTACTACTGTTTTTGCTTATCTACTCCCCAGCTGAGTAGGGGGACAGGGAGTGGGGGTTATGGTCAATTCATCGCATGTAATTTCTGCCACTCCTTCCTCCTCAGGGAGAGCACTTCTCACTCTTTCCCTGCTCCAGCATGAGGTCCATCCCATAAGAGACAGTTCTCCACAAGCCTTTCCAAAATGAGTCCTTCCTGTAGGCTGCAGTTCTTCACAAACTGCTCCATTATGAGTCCCTTCCCTGGGCTGCAATCCTTCAGGCACAAGCTGATCCAGCATGGGTCCCCCCTTGGGTAACAAGTCCTGCCAACAAACCTACTCCAGCATGGACTCTTCTCTATAGGGGTCCATAGGTCCCACCAGGAGCCTGCTCCAATACAGGCTTCCACAGGGTCACAGCCTCCTTCGGATATCCACCTGCTCTGGCATGGGGTCCTCCACAGGCTGCAGGTGGATCTCTGCTCCAACATTAATCTCCCTGGGCTGCAGGGGCACCGCTGCCTCACCATGGGCTGAACCACAGGCTGCAGGGGAATTTGTGATGGTGCCTGGAACACCTCCTCCCCCTCCTTCTCCAGTGACCTTGGTGTCTGTGGTGGCGTCTCTCACATATTCTCACTACTCTCTCCTGCCTTTTCACAGGAGTTTTGTCCTCTTCTTAAATCTGTTATCCCTTTTTCTCCCTCTTACATCTGCCATCGTAGAGGCACTACTACCATCACTGATGGGCTCAGCCTTGGACAGCGGCAGGTCCATCCTGGAGCCAAGCTGGCATTGGCTCTGTTGGAAATGAGGGAAGCTTCCAGCAGCTTCTCACAGAAGCCAGCCCTGTAGCTTCCCCACTACCAAGACCTGGATACACAAACTCAATGTCTCTTTTCAGATTTTTTCTCTTATAATGATAGTCTAAAAACAGTAAAAAAGGACATTCATACTTGCGCTAGTAAAGTTATAAATAAGAAAAGTTCATGGTAATATTACAGAACATTTTTTAAAAATGAACGAGGACTCCCTTCTGCACAAAATATTACATCTCTCAGGACTATTTTTATTTATTTAAAACCAATTTCATTTTAGTTTCAACATTCAAAATTCCAGTTTATTAGTATGTATGTATGCACAGGTATATATCCACAGATAGAAAGCTGTGCTGTGCCTGAATATTCAAAAATGACAGCACTTCAACAGTTTCTGGCCCAAATAAGTGAATATTGAGATTTGCAGACTCCTGTATGAATATATTGGCATTCTGCTGTTTCTATCAGTATAAACCAAGCAAGCACTGGCTGTGGGTAACATAGCAGCTATCTTGCAAGGCATTATTGATTTATTGAAAATTAAGACCATCTGAAACATGGTTCAAATAATATTAAACAAAAAAAGACTGCACTTTTGAGCTCTCTGTTTTGTATTTCTCTAAGTGGGACGTAAGGAGTAACGTCTTCCAGAAAAAACATGCTTGTCACCGAGGAACAAGTGCTGATACACTGAACAGAAGGAAGAATTGATTATAGTTGATGACAGCACACAGAACATACTCTCTTAAAATATCCATAAGCTATTTTACATTCAGAATTCCAGAATAAATAAGACAGAGATTTCATATTTGATTTGTTCTGGCACAAATCTGGGTAAACTAGAGTGCAGGGCTACCCAACATGAAGTTATTAAAACAAAATTATATCCACAGTTTAATCTCTGGCAAGCTCTCAAAAGCAGTCAAAGCAATAGTCATGAGATAGTTTTATTTTATGGTAAATATCTGACATTTTCATTAGTATACACTGGCAAGAAATGCATATTGATGTTCCAAATGCCTATGAAAAGCAAAAATTAATACACACCCTGAAAAAATCACAAGTAATTTAGAAATTGCTTTATATTTCATATCAGTTTTAAGCTCCTATGAGATTGCCAGCAAGCACANATAAGTCATATCAGGCACCTGACAAATACTTCTGGTCCATCATAAAGGCCAAAAGTTCAGTTTGTCTCCAAGAACATAAAAAAATTAATTTCAGCCAGTCTAAGACAAACTGGAAACTATTTAAATTGTCAACTCTGCTTGAGGGCCTATCTGTCTACTCTCTACACCTGTACATTTAATAATTTGTTGGAGGCTCTACAGATCAGTAACAACATGCTATCTTTCCTAAAGAAACCACTCCAACGCTTATCAGAGACATAAAAAGACAGATGGCCTTTTGTGGTGGGTTGACCCTGGCTGGCTTCCAGGTGCCCATCAAGCTGGTCTGTCACTTCCCTCCTCAGCTGGACAGGGGGAGAAAAACATGACAAAANATACTTCTGGTCCATCATAAAGGCCAAAAGTTCAGTTTGTCTCCAAGAACATAAAAAAATTAATTTCAGCCAGTCTAAGACTGAGTTGACTCAGGGAAATTAGTTTAATTCATTACCAATCAGATCAAAGTAAAGAGAAATCAAACCAAACCTTCCCCCAACTCCTCTTTTCTTTCCAGGCTTAACTTTACTACTGTTTTTGCTTATCTACTCCCCAGCTGAGTAGGGGGACAGGGAGTGGGGGTTATGGTCAATTCATCGCATGTAATTTCTGCCACTCCTTCCTCCTCAGGGAGAGCACTTCTCACTCTTTCCCTGCTCCAGCATGAGGTCCATCCCATAAGAGACAGTTCTCCACAAGCCTTTCCAAAATGAGTCCTTCCCGTAGGCTGCAGTTCTTCACAAACTGCTCCATTATGAGTCCCTTCCCTGGGCTGCAATCCTTCAGGCACAAGCTGATCCAGCATGGGTGCCCCCTTGGGTAACAAGTCCTGCCAACAAACCTACTCCAGCATGGACTCTTCTCTGTAGGGGTCCATAGGTCCCACCAGGAGCCTGCTCCAATACAGGCTTCCACAGGGTCACAGCCTCCTTCGGATATCCACCTGCTCTGGCATGGGGTCCTCCACAGGCTGCAGGTGGATCTCTGCTCCAACATTAATCTCCCTGGGCTGCAGGGGCACCGCTGCCTCACCATGGGCTGAACCACAGGCTGCAGGGGAATTTGTGATGGTGCCTGGAACACCTCCTCCCCCTCCTTCTCCAGTGACCTTGGTGTCTGTGGTGGCGTCTCTCACATATTCTCACTACTCTCTCCTGCCTTTTCACAGGAGTTTTGTCCTCTTCTTAAATCTGTTATCCCTTTTTCTCCCTCTTACATCTGCCATCGTAGAGGCACTACTACCATCACTGATGGGCTCAGCCTTGGACAGCGGCAGGTCCATCCTAGAGCCAAGCTGGCATTGGCTCTGTTGGAAATGAGGGAAGCTTCCAGCAGCTTCTCACAGAAGCCAGCCCTGTAGCTTCCCCACTACCAAGACCTGGATACACAAACTCAATGTCTCTTTTCAGATTTTTTCTCTTATAATGATAGTCTAAAAACAGTAAAAAAGGACATTCATACTTGCGCTAGTAAAGTTATAAATAAGAAAAGTTCATGGTAATATTACAGAACATTTTTTAAAAATGAACGAGGACTCCCTTCTGCACAAAATATTACATCTCTCAGGACTATTTTTATTTATTTAAAACCAATTTCATTTTAGTTTCAACATTCAAAATTCCAGTTTATTAGTATGTATGTATGCACAGGTATATATCCACAGATAGAAAGCTGTGCTGTGCCTGAATATTCAAAAATGACAGCACTTCAACAGTTTCTGGCCCAAATAAGTGAATATTGAGATTTGCAGACTCCTGTATGAATATATTGGCATTCTGCTGTTTCTATCAGTATAAACCAAGCAAGCACTGGCTGTGGGTAACATAGCAGCTATCTTGCAAGGCATTATTGATTTATTGAAAATTAAGACCATCTGAAACATGGTTCAAATAATATTAAACAAAAAAAGACTGCACTTTTGAGCTCTCTGTTTTGTATTTCTCTAAGTGGGACGTAAGGAGTAACGTCTTCCAGAAAAAACATGCTTGTCACCGAGGAACAAGTGCTGATACACTGAACAGAAGGAAGAATTGATTATAGTTGATGACAGCACACAGAACATACTCTCTTAAAATATCCATAAGCTATTTTACATTCAGAATTCCAGAATAAATAAGACAGAGATTTCATATTTGATTTGTTCTGGCACAAATCTGGGTAAACTAGAGTGCAGGGCTACCCAACATGAAGTTATTAAAACAAAATTATATCCACAGTTTAATCTCTGGCAAGCTCTCAAAAGCAGTCAAAGCAATAGTCATGAGATAGTTTTATTTTATGGTAAATATCTGACATTTTCATTAGTATACACTGGCAAGAAATGCATATTGATGTTCCAAATGCCTATGAAAAGCAAAAATTAATACACACCCTGAAAAAATCACAAGTAATTTAGAAATTGCTTTATATTTCATATCGGTTTTAAGCTCCTATGAGATTGCCAGCAAGCACGAGTAAAAAAATATTTTGGTGAGAAAAATTGAAGGTTTTGTAGGTAAGTACTGCTAAGTCAGACAAAAGATCCACCTAGCACAGTTCTTCGAGTAGCAAAAGGAAATGCTATGTAGGGAGAACACACATCCACCCAGTTTCTCCAAGCACACTCCCACAGCACTTTCAGGTGTTGGGTTAGCAATGCTAGAAAGCACACACTTGCCTACTGCTGTTCTTAAGTAATTATTTTATTTATGACAACAATTCCTTTTTGAACCTACTTGTACTACCTGACTACACAATCTCCAGTAAATTCCAAGAGTTCAATCCCTACTGCATAAAGCAGCACTTTACTTGTCTGTTTTAAATTCACCTCCTGCTACCTTAATTGAATGCCATCTACTTTTAGCACTGTGAGATTTGACAAGCAACAGTTCCATATTTCTTTTATCCCCTGCCTTCGTGATCATAGGAACTTCAGTCCTATTTCTGTACCTTCCCTTTTGCCAAATTGAACCTACAGCTTTGGTTACACTACTGTATACATGCGTACTTTCAGATAGACCGTGAGCGTAACTTTCATTTTTAAATCTGCTTTGTACTTAAATCTTACTTTTGAGTGGAGTCTTCTAAGCCACTTCTAAAACATGGTTTTACTTTTCAACTTTTGACAGTCAAAAAATCTCAAAATTCCCAGAATAATTAGTGTATTATTCTTATGTCTGTTAATACCTATATAATATGAAAAATCAGTTTCCAACTACCTTTAAGCATAACTATATACAGTAACTCATATCTGAAAACATTCTATCAGTCATGTGTACATAATGTGGTATTTTCCCAACCTTAAAGGAGTTTGGAATAACCGTTAATGTGTTTTGGTGCAACCCAAGCTCTGGAACAAAGAGTAGCTAGGAATTCAGCATGATAGCTTTAACAAAGACATCTAAATTGTACACCATGCACTGTCTGTTAACTGGATTGGAACAAAGTTTGTCAGAGCACCCTAAAAAGTAACTGAAAGAAAAAAATGCCTTCACAGGAAGTCTATTTGGGAGATGTATCCGTATCTCTGCTGCCATCAACTACTGCATGGAACACATTAGGAGGAAGAAATAAAGTCCTTATCTTACTTTGAAAGCTCTCACAGGTGAACAATTATAATCCACATTGACTTCATCTGAATTTTGTGATAAACCTCTGTACCAACAGAGAGCAAATCCAATCTGATACATTTAACAAATTTAGTTTTTCCATTTCATTGCTATTCCTGCAGTAGCAGGACACACTAGGTGTTCATTTTTTACTTTATGGATCTGCTTATTATAATTTAAAAGCACAGAAAGTACAGATATAAAGATTCAAAGATTCTTCATTGATCAATTTTTCAATTGTCATTGTCTTTATAGACATTCAGAAACCCTTTTAATGAATTTGAAGGACTTGTTGATGCTAAAATCCAAAAGTGCTATGATAAAAACATCACAGTAGTGCAATTTTTCTCAGTTGGGGATCATCCTGCCCCAAAATAAATAATGATTGTAAAACTTCAATTGAAAGAACTTCCATAAGGTCTTGTATTTTCTATGTTCTTAACTTTGTTATAAAAGCAAAATTCACAGAAAGAATTAGAAAGCTTTACTGTTCCATAGCAAAGGGCCAGGCATTCTGTCAATGCTGCAGCTGGAAAGCAAGAGCTAACCTTTGCTCCAGAAGTGCCACAGATGTTTGGAATCAATGCCAACAGGCTTGGGAACCACAAGCCAGGGCATAGGAGTGTCCGTGAGCTGGATAAAAAGCTGTGCTGTGGGCACTGTGCGAGAGAGGGGAGTGCTGGGGGTGAGGTTCTCCAGAGATATGGACAGAGAACAGTTGTGTGCTAGAGAGCATCAGACAGATGTTTGCGAGAGTTCAGCATATTCATTTCCGGGCAAGATTCTGGTACAGTTTCCAAGAGAGTAAAACCAATAGAAAGCACTGAGGAATAGAAAGCTTTGGAAAATGCAGGGCTGGGGTGGGGAGGTCAGGTCAGATTTTGGTCTGTTGAAAAGATGAGATTGGCTTGCATATTCTCTTGTTTCGGTACACCCTAACCCAAGCCTTAGATCATCAGAAAAGTCATCTTTGCTCGAAGGCAACTGGTATTAGAAGCTGGAAACCACAACAAAGACTTCTTAAAAACATTAGTCAGTAAAGTTAAATAGGTATCAATGGAGACAACATGAAGAACAATCTGATTAAAAAATATACTGGTGTTGAAAATTTGACAGAAATCATCCTGCCCCCAGTAATGGAGCACAGATTCAACAGTGAATGAAATAATATTAAGTGGCTTTCTACAACTAATTTTTATTTTTCATACACTTGAGAAAAAGAGCACATCTAAAATATTTCTGCATATAATACAAAGTAAGTATGTGCATGCCTTGAGAAAAAGAAGATGACCGAAAAATTAGGATTATAGCCCCTGTAATCTTACCTTGGCTATCTGCATATTTTTCCCAGAACCGCTTCCTGGAGGAAGCTCTGAACAGATTTAATTACTTCCACTCTTATGGAGCTCAGTCTCTTCAGGAAGATACTTGACAGAAATCCAACACTTAAAATGTGGATGAGTATCCATATTGCAATACCATGCCTGAGTTGCATAAACTTGCATCATCAGTCCCTGCTTTAAACACTCTCCATTTTCATTATGAACCCACACTTTATACAGATAAATTCTTCATTTTTTTCAGCCATAGGAAAGTAAAGTCTTTGTGAATCCTTAATTACAAAGTGTCAAACTGTATTTATTCTAAATTTCTTAAAAATCTCTGAGTTATAACAATTAATGCAACAGATTTTTTTTTCAATGAAGATTTACTTACCAGTAAAGTGATTTTTAGTTCTTTTTATGATCTAAAAGTAACATCTTGTGACAAAAGCATTTTATCTTTACACACCACAAGGATACCAGGAAACTGTCAGCCAGTGCATATGCAACAGATTACTCCAGCTACTGACTTCTCTATCATCTTATAAAGAAAGTAGAAGAAAAAAAAAGGCAAGAAAATGTGGAGAAAAAGCAGGATTATGTAAAATATATACATCAATACATTCCCTTGAGACCTCCATTTCTCCATAGCTCTTACATCCAAACGAATATCAAATATTTAAAATGCATAATTGATTATATGAACATTAATGACATTTCAACAACAAAATCATTACACAGCCTCCCTTTTTCACTCATTTTTTAGTTTACAAAACCGGGTCTGTTTTCTTTTATCACAGAAGCATGACTACACCTTAAAATATTTTTTAATTTGAATTTTGTCAAATCTGAATATTGCACAATAGGAGGAAGGGAGTCTTCCTAAAAAATTAATTCCTTCGATAATGAGATCAAGTATGACAGCAATGACCCTTGCCTACATTACAAGGTCAGTGCAGTGATCAGTGACCATGGTAGGCACAACTTGAGCCCAGGATGGGTTTAAGTGGTTTATCTGCAGAATATGACATTGTTGGTACACGTATGCGAGAAAAAGAAATTTTAAAAAAATTTTTAAATCAACAATATATTTTGATATCTGGATGATGTGCCTGGTCCAGACTCTTTTCTTTTTCTGTCATATACATTCCAGATGATCAGGAAAGAAATCCTTAAATGCATTCTCAAACAAGAGCTCAGTAAAAAAAAATAGAGGAAGAAGATAGGAAGGCCCAAGAACATGAAGTCTACCTTCAGTACAGTATGCCTATCTACAGCTCTCTTTCTTCTCATGGTTCAAAAAAGATGGAAAAGCCCCCAGGAAAATGGTTTCTGGGAAGTACATTAGTCTATCCTGAATTGTGATTAATCCTCCAAAATTAACAAAATGAATTATCTTTCTTAGCCTTCTAGAACATTCTGCAGACCCATTAAGGAGCAGACTGGACTGGGACATCTCTCTGCATTTCTCTTCACGTCACACTTACCAACGTATGGCTTTGAAACTGCAGCCTTGGAACTCGACTGGCTCATCAGCATTTAACTGGTAGAAAACAGAGGCGGAAAATTATGCCAAAGGACCTTTGTGTTCATGAAAGAGATCTACACCTTTGCAGTAGGACAACGGTTTTGTTATCATCCGAAGGCCCCAAAAGAGTCACTCAGTTTTCCTGAGCTGAAAGGTGACAATTTTCTTGAACTCAACTAAGATACTTAGAATATTGAAGCTGTTGAAAAAGAGTGTCATTGGTTAGGGAAGACTAGAGAATACAAAGCATTTACAGTGTGTATCACTGAACTGGAGGCTTATTAAGCCAGTCTCTAATTAATGCAACTATCTCAGCAGAAAATTACTCATTCGTTCTTTTTATAGTACCAAATCATCTATTTATCACAGTACCCCTTAATAACTTCCGTGAATAAGGAATACAAACATTTCCTTCCTATAGCCTACTTCCCCACAAAACAACTCTTCCTCCTCTTCCAAAAAAATAAAAAAAAGAAAATCAAATAAACAAAACCACAAAATAAACCCTACAAATTCTTCTCCTTTCCCCTGCTTACTTAGTGTGTTTCACTAAGATTTGTACAAGAAATCAATAAAGAAACAGCAAAACAGCAGGGAAGCCTGCATTTGAGCAAGTTCTGAAGACATTTAGCTAAAAAAAGTAACTAAATTTCCAATTCTAAATACTCATAACTGAGAGATGAGCAGTTTGGGATTAACACTGAAATAAAATTCAGAAGCTTAGTCAGGAAAGGGTAATGGAATTTTAACTGGTTTTATCATACTGGCATATGGAAGTTCAAACTTGTTGCAACTAACAAGAACAAGTTCAGTGTGCTCAAGACCAGTTCCCTTTGCTCAGCTGAAATGCTACCAGAACACACTGCCCTGACAGTCAATAGATCTCTCTGGCTCAGGTACCCTGATCACAACTGCTAGACAGTAACAAAACATTAGGTACCAGCTACTTCAGTGCCTTACACAAGTGAAGGCAGTGTTTATGGGGCGGAACACAGTAGTTTTTGAATTCAGATAATTTAATGTCTTCAGAGAGCTGCAAGTCCTGAATATTTCTCTACCTTATATTTTGCATTTTAACAGTCTGTTACTAGAAAAGACGACAACAGTCATACAATGTAAAGGCTTACTGCAAGAAGGGTTATGAATAAGATGACAGAAGATGCTACACAACTTAACCCTAAGTCATCAACCTAAATAGTAATTAAAACCAAGACTTACACAAAACAGTAAAAGCATTTCACAAGAAGGAAAACATCCATTAGAACTCTGACTGTGGAATCAGACAAACAACAATTTGCTACAGGAAGCTGTCACAGCACACTAGAATGTTCTGAGGGTGTTGTTAGCTCTTACCACCTTCTTCTGCTGTAATCCTTGAAAGAAACAGTAGACAGACACAGCTTTCATTTAGGAGACATTCGACAGACAAATTAACCCAGAGCTAACAACTAGCTTGATAATAAAAGTATTGTTTATTCGGTTTATGAATTGCACGCTAGTAATAGTTTTATGTTTTCTTTATCATACTAAAATTATCTGAGTGTGGTTCATCTGGCCCATTTGTGCCACATCCTAGTTGCATTGCAGAATAAAACTAAATGCACACATGAAACAGGTAAGAAAAAAGTAAAAATAACTAAATGTCAACTAAAAAAAGAAATGCTTAATCAGTTTGATACCATACTAAGCCAGTAGCAAAAGACTGGTCATACTCTAAGCTTCATCCCCTCATCCCTGATTCCTTTCCAATCCAAAACCTATTTCTGAAAAAGCTGTGATAAAAGTTTATGGAAATAAAATGCCATATTTGGAATGGCAATGCTGTAGTGCCTCAGAGTTTATACATTTTGTTGACAACATTTTCTTTCAGAACAGAGTTTCCTTTATAAAAAAGAGTGACTACTCCAAAGCATGGTGTTTACCACCAAATTAGTTCTGGACAGACCTTTCTGTTTCCTCTCTCTTCTCATTCACATACATATATACCTTCTGTAAACATAACACAAAAGTCAAAATAGAACTTCCAAGAGTTTTCCAGACATCTGTAAAATTGTATGAAGCTTCAAATAGACAGTTCTTTCATTTGATACACAGAACAAACCTGATAGATGTATCTTAGCTACAAAGAAAGAAAAGTTAGTCAAGTTTACTGAATGCAATAAGGACCTAATATTTTGTTTTAAACGTCAAAATAGAGAAGGGACAAAGTAGGAATAACTAAAAATAGTATTTGCTTAAGCACAAACACGAGATGTTCAATTTTAATGCACAAAACAATTTAGCATTTCAAATCTAGTGGATTTTGGGGACAGCATTAAGGGGACAGCAAGAGAAATTTAGCTCCGCTGAATTCAGTAAAAGGTTTGACATTGATTTTGTCAATCAAAATCCACTCCTACTCCTGAAGCTATAGATGATGATGAAAGCTGAATCTTCAGTATTTCATATTTTTAGCCTCTTTAAAGTACTTTCTTCCTTATTAGGAACTTAATTTTTTTCATCTGCCAAAGCGTCTGTTCTTCGCAAGGATTCACCATTTCAGCAAATTCACCGAGGCAGAAGCATTAGGCTCAAGGAATATGCATAGATCTGTTGTGATTAAAAAATATTCTTCAGATCTACTGAGGAGCCTGCTAACCGTTAGTAAAAAAAAAAAAAAAAAAAAAAAAAAAAAAAAGAAAAAAAAGAAAAGAAAAAAAGCCAAAAAAACCCCAACCCCAGCCGCTAAGCTCCACTTCTTCCTTCAACCTGTTACGGTTCTGGATGAGGGGACTGAAGGGAGGTTTTCGCGACGAGCCCTCAGCGCGGGGAAGGCGCCCGGGGCGGCCTCGGGACCGGCTGATGATCAGAGCCGGCCCCTTTCTGCCTGCCCGGCCGGGGCTTCTCTGCTTTCAGAGCTGCTGCTCTCAGAGCGAACCGGAGCGGGCGCGGTACCTGCGGTATTCCTGCAGTGCCCATCACCTCACGGAAAGCCGCACCCGAGCATTCTCGGGCACCTGAAGCGAGGGGAGGAGGGGGAACCGCAGCGTCGCCGCCCGCCCTCTCCGCGGCCGGAGCCCTCGGGCCGCCCTGCTGAGGGGCGAACCGGGCATAACTGAGCTGCATCACCGGCCCTGCTCCCGGCACCGCCGGACAGGCAGCCTGGGGACGAGCCGGGCCCGCCGCCGCTGGGCGCAGCCCGCGCTGAGGGGAAGGGGAGCAGCAGCGGCGTCCCCCGCCCGCCCGACGGCGCTTCCCGCCAGGAGCCGCGGCCGGGACAATGGGGCTGGGCAGCGCCGCTGTGCCCTCCGCGCCTCCGCCCCCGACCCGGGGCCTCAGCCGCTGCCCCGCACCCTGCGGGCATTTCCTCAGCTGTTCACGGGCTCCCTGAGCTCGTCAGGCAGCGCCCGTCCGGCGGCCGGAGCACGCAGGGATGTGAGGGGCCGGGTGTGAGGGGACCGGACCCGGCTGTCGATTCGAGCAGCAGTCTCGGAGCTTGTCAGCTTCTTAATTTGGAGCTTCATCTTCTTTGCTGTCAGCTGGATAAGACAGTTCTTAGTCAGAAACATGTCTTCACAACCTTTTCCAGCACAGGACCTACTGGCGCCCAAGTCAGCAAGCCCTGCCTGGTGAAAACCAGCTTTACAGCTCTTTGTCAAATTCTTTTAAACTAAACCTTTAGAAATTATTCTGCAAGGTCATTTGCTACTGCAATAGGGATAATTTATATGCTGTAAGGGTCAAAAGAAAGATGTTCTTCCACTGTAGTGTTCATAAACCATTTGGTTCACTGGAAGTGTCACCCACACCTGTCCCTCATACAGGACTGAGCCCGTGTGGGGGTTTTTAGTCATAGTTTTCTTAGGGGACTGAATATACTCCAGAATTAATTAAGGAAAATGTACCACTTTTGTTAAGAAAATAAAGATGCGCTTTGCTTTTCTTTCGTTCTTAGTCCCCACTTGCTCTTTGCCAGTCATAAAATTACCCAGTTATGATTCTGCATTCTAATTATTAACAAAAATCCTAATAAAGTAACGAAGTATAAACATATCCTAAATAATTTCCCCAAGAGAGGCCTATCTTTTTTTTTCCTTTTGTGTTATCAAATTGAGAGGAAAGCTAATGTCTTTACAAACAATTTGATGGGTGAAAGTATGGTCGTTAACGTCTTCGAAATGGGTCTTAATGTCTCTGCTAACTCCGGGCAGCAGGTTTGTTGCAGAGCCCTGACAGCTTGGCTCCTGAAACAAACAAGCAAACAAGTGGGTCTGCAAAAGCCTGAATTTCTGAACTTTGGGGTAAAACGACAGGTTCAAGGAGGGGTATGGGGTAGGCGATTCCAGAAGGCTGCACCTTCCCTGTACCTCAGCCAACTGGGAAAGGAAGACAGCAACATGCGGCCCGGAGTTTAGGATACAAGGAGGCTGCGCCCTCCGAAACATCGAAAGAGAAAACCCGGCAGGCGTGTGCCCCAGTGGACTCACTCTCTTTATTCGAATAAAGTTGCAGGACTCCTCTGTCTCCTTTTTGGACATAAACCTCTGGCGTTTGTGGATTTTCTTGACAAAATCCTTTCATAGCCTTCCTAAAGAGGCCCTGTAACAATAGCCAGGACAGAACAAGTTCCAGCTGCCTGCCAGAGTAACCAAAAACATGGAGATCTACCTTCCAGTATGGCCTGTATCTGTCAAGATAGACAGATTAAAAAATACCAGTCTACTCGTCTCTACTATTCAGTAATTAGTTTAGTAATTTTGGCAAGGCGTGCATTGTTCCCATGATCTTGCATAGCACATGTTACTGTATGGACTTTTTTTTCTTTTCATGTCTAATAAAGGGCTCGATTTGTTATAAATCCACAAAAAATGCACTTCAGAAATCACACTAAAGTGTTTTGGGCTTGGTTTGTTTGTGGGTTTTTTTCACTTTTTTTCTACCTCTACTGCTAGCTACTGACCTTTAACAGACTGTGCTGGTTTGTGCTGGGGCAGAGGTATTTTATATGTTACTTATGCTTTATCAGCAGTCTAGAGAAATACACAACAAGGATTTTAATTGCATGTATTATAATTTGGTACTCCAAATTTTTACTGTAATGCAGCTTTGTGTCCTGCCTTGACTGGTGCAGGATTGCAAAGACAGTATAAAGACTGCTAAGGCATTATCCTTGAGCAGGACGGGTTTTGTGATCTTTGTGTTGCTTCTGTACAATGTCAAGCACAGAAAGGGATCTGAAGAAAGCAACTATGACTTACTTTTGTATTTGCAAGGACTTGCACTGCATAAATAGATGTGTTTAACACAGCCTTTGCATCTGCCAAAGTGAAATCTAATGTAGTGTGGTTCATAGAATGCTGATTTTTATATCAAGTTCATTCTGTTCTAATTATATGCAATAAGAATTTTGTACCATTCTAATTATACTTATTTAAATTACACATAATAGAAGTAGTCAAGAGAATTCAATAGAGTACAGGGAGTAAGCTGTTCTAGGCACATACTTCTAATGCATCAGAGTTATTTAACTGTCATAGAATCATCATAGGATGTTAAACAGTTGGAATAGACCTTAAAGTCCTCTAGTCCCAACCCCTCATGCCATGTGCAGGGACACCTCCCACTGGACTGGGTCGCTCAAGACTTTATCCATCCTGTCTTTGAACACTGCCAGGGTTCACACTGTCATCTGGGGCTTTAATATTTCTGAATATTTTATCTTCTGTTTACAATTTTCTAGATGAAAATCTGATGTGGTGTCACTTAATATTACTTATACTAAACAACGATATTTAATTGCTGATCAGTGGGCTTTTTTCATTATAGAATTTTTAACTTTTCTCTTTTGTAGTAAAACATAGTCTTCCCATAAATCTGCAAAACAAACAATGGAATTAGTTAACACACCTTTCTGACGGGCCATGAAACTGGAATGTATTTAGTACTGAAAAGTTACTAGTCTCAGTTAAAGACACACCTTTTGACACCGGATGTTCTGGCACACATCCTTGTGGCCATCTGTTGTGGTGAATTATTTGCAAAAGTCGGAAAAGAGCTGGGATTTGGTTTTGGTGGGGTTTTCTTGTTCTGTTTTAAAAGTCCAGCATTTTGGTTCTGCAGGCTTTATGCTTGTGCCTGGCAACGTATTTCCTTTGTATGTGCTTAACATGTGCTGGGATTAGGATGTCAAACTGAAGTACAGTGAAATGTCTTGCTAATTAGATGATAATACTTAGTAGCTTCCAAGCTCTAGGCTGGACATCTTACAAACATCTGTGTAGCAACATGATGGTTGCAGGAAAAATCTGCCCATCGAATGGTATGTTCCATTATCTTTTTTTTTTTTATTCCATAGCTGTTTAGCAGAACAATGCATGCTCATATGCAGCCGAACTGTGTGTGTTTGTACACTTTCTAAGTAGCTTTTTAAGCCATATCCCGTTCTAGTCCTTTCTGTACAAATGGGGTGATCATAAATTCATTTTTTTCTCTTCAGAAATCAAAGTATCTGTTTCTTTTAGAAAAGATAACTGACATGATGAACTGTTGTCCACCTAAATATTCAACATTTCAAAGAAAAAGACAAACAAAACCAGACCCTCTACTATGGGAAAATTCTGACATTAATTTTAGTATTACTGTCTTTAAGCTGATTTTAAATGTGTAGCACCAGGTTTTACAATACTGGCCATTGTTTGGGGCTATTTTCTGTTTAATTGTTCTGTAGATAGGACGCCAACTGTGTATTTTAACGGGAAAAAGATTACAAATTAAATACATGATTAAAAATAAAAGTGATAATTAGTCTGTGAATGCTATCCTCAAAAATAGTGGGCATATTTGATAGCCCAAATCCTTATGTGCTTTCCTTCTGGATTTCATAATGGCACTATTTCAAATCAATGTTAATTTATGTAGTAAGACCTCTGTTCTGTAACGTAATAACATGCAAACATGTTTGTATCCATGTCATATAAATTGTTACAAAGAGGTGTTAACCGGGAAATAGTATTTTTTACCTTTCAGCTGAAGGATACTGCTTTGGGTAAGAAATACAGTAGAAAATAGCACTGTACTAATTTGGCTCATAAAATAAAAAGCAGTTTACATGTAACGTAAACTTCTGGTGAAAATCTTAGTAATGGTAGTAGGCTACAAACTTTTTAAAATGTTGTTTTGAGGTCTGTGAAGATGATTAATAGACAACTTGTGGTTTTGGTTTTTAAATGAGATTCTTGTCCAAATAACAATTCCCTACCCACAGCAGGGGTCCTGTTTCCATTTGGTCTTTAAGTATTTAAGGAGTACACAATATTGCAATATTTTTCCATATATAGATCAATTTGGCACGTTAGTGCACTTCCCTTGCTCCAGCTGACTTTGTGGCACAGTTGCCAAAAGCCCTTTGGGACTTGGCTGAAGAACTCTTACAACATAAAAGCAAACTGCTTGTGTTTTTAGCCGGAAAGGAAACTCCTGTTAGTTTTAAATTAGTCTTGAACAGCACAGCTGCTCTTCCCTGTAGATCTACATTAGACTTGTTGAATCAGCTTCCTTTTATTCCCTGTAACAGAGGTCCTGATCTGCAATTCAGATTTATTCTTGCTTCGTTTTGACCTTGGCTGAGGAACAAAAGCTGCGTTTTTGGCCGATGAGGTTACATGCAATGATCTTTCACCCCACTGTAGCCATAGAGTATCCACTGCCTTTCACCTCTGGCTTGTGGGGGGAAAAATTTTTTTTTAAAAAGAGTATGAATGTAAAATGATGTAAAATGTTACACCGTGTCTCACTAGCCCTTCAGTTGTGTGCAGGTGTAACTTCTCAAGAAGCTGGAAAGAGTTTGAAGTCTGTGAATTGGATGGGCTCCTTTGCTGAGGAGTACTTGGAGCACGCTGGGGGCAGCTCCCACTAAAAGTCCCTGTTCTTTATTGCTTTGCTACAGCCTTATTTTGAATGATGGCAGGGAGTGCAGTGAGCCTCAGAAAGGGGAGAAAAGTGGACTTTTAGTTGCTGCCTCCTTGTGGCGATGCTCAGTGGTGCTGGAAGAGTGGGCGCCGAGAGGGAGCACATCTGTACCCTCGTCAGAGAGTGGAGTGCTGTGCCCGGTTCTGGGTTCCTCAGCAAAAGAAAGACAAGGAGCTACTGGAGAGGCCACAAAGATGATCAGGGGTCTGGAACATCTCTCTTATAAGCAGAGACTGTGGGAGCTGGGCCTGTTTAGTCTAGAGAAGAGACAACTGAGAGGAGATCTCATTAGTGCATATAAATATCTCAAATGTGGGTGCCAAGAGGATGGTGCCAGAGTCTTTCTGGTGGTGCCCAGAGACAGAACAGAGAGCAATGGCCATAAACTAAAACACAAGAAGTTTCACCTTAACATGGGGAAAAACCTCTTTACACTGAGGGGGCAGAGCACTGGAATAGGCTGACCAGAGAGGTCGTGGAGCCTCCCTCTCTGAAGGAATTCCAAACCCACCTGGACACGTTAATATAGCACCTGTTTGAGGTGACCCGGCCTTGGCAGGGGGCTTGGCCTGGATGATCTCTAGAAGTCCTTTCCATCGCTAACAATGCTGTGACTCTGTGAGATCATTACAGGTAGGAATGCCGCTCTGGAGCAGCTTCCAGGCCGCTCGGGGGCGGCAGCAGCACCGCCCACGGCCGGGCGGAGCCAGCCCTCGGCCGCACTTCCCGTGGTGCTCGGCCGGGCAGCGGCCCGCTTGCATGCCGGGATTTGCAGTCCGCCCTCCCTCCTCCCTCCCCGGTCAGGCGGCGGGGCCGCCTCTCTCCTTCCGGGAGCGGGGCGCGCCTGTTGGCAGGGACCGGGAGCGGCGTTTGTTGACTTCCTTGAAGGCGGCGGGGGCGGCGCTGAGCCCCGGGAATTCCCCGCGGTGGCGGAGGCCGAAACCGCGGCCGGGCCGGCGGGGCGGGGGCGATGGGCGCCGGAGGGGGCCCGAGCGGAGACCGCGAGGGGCGGTGCTGCCTCCCCGCCGAGCTGAGCGCCCGCCGCTGACCCGCCCGGCCGAGCGGGGCCCGGACAGGTTGGTCCTGGCGCGGGGGGGAACGCGGGGCAGCCCCGGCCAGGGCTCTCCCGGGGTGCTGGGGAGCTTCCTGCTCCGTGGAAGAGGAGCGGCTCCCCCCGGGAAAAGAGCCTGCTCTTTAGTTTCTCTTCTTAACGTAGAGTCGTCGTCGTAGGATCGCAGAATTGTTAGGGTTGGAAGGGAGATCATGCAGTCCCCCTGCCAAGACAGGGTCACCTCGAGCAGGTTACAGGTGACACAGGAACGCGTGCAGGTGGGTTTTGAATGACTCCAGAGGGGGAGACTCCACGCCCTCCCTGGTCAGCATGTTCCAGTGCTCTGCCTCCCTCATATAAAGTTCTTCCTCATGTTGAAGTGGAACTTCTTGAGTTTCAGAAGGAGCAGGCTGTCGGTCTTGTGCCGTGTCCCTGCCTGTCTTACCCAGTCACAATTGGCCGGAATAAGGGGGTCATCCCGTGGGGGGATGGTGAGCAAGGCTTACAGGTACCGCTATCAAGCTGGGGTTCAGCCTCGGGCAGGCAGTCAGACTACTTACAAAGCAGCCCCTAATCAAGCTGAAAAACTGGGTGGGTTCTTGGAGCTGCAGTTTGTGCCTTGGTACAGGCGGGAATTTGGCGAAGGAAATGAGTAAAGTAGGACTGTGGGGTGTGAAAATAGAAACATGATGGCATATTGGAGCAGACAGGAATAGAGGTGCTGCAGGCTGTGTTAGTCTGGAAGAGGGGAGTGCAGATGAGCATTGAGGTAGTCTTGTATGCTAGTGGTGCTTTTAGCTTTTAAGAAATTACATCTTTAAATCCTGGTGTTTCACCTGGTAGGGAAAATACCTTAAATAAATTGGTCCTGTAGCAACTTAGAAGTGAGAGTGTGTGTCAGCTGTTCCAGTGAGTGCTTTTAGGGGCTTTTTGTTTCTTAAGGAATCTTAATTTCCCCACTGTCTTACACTGTATGTATACAGTAAAGTCAGTGTGCTGGAAGCAGACTCTGGAAAAAGAGGAGGTAGGGGAGAATTATTGCCAGGACAGTTAAGTCTGCCATGGGCTCCAAAGGTCAGTGTCCCTTCTGAGATAGTTTTCTGAGAAATGTTGTTATGGACTATGGGAAACATGTAATTTCCTGGATAGTGGTGTATCATCAGATTCTACTGCTGCTAATAATCCAAGTTATCTATTCTCACATCTATTTTAGAGTTTTAGCAATTCTACTAGAATTATTGTAGAAACCCAAAGAAATCTAAGATTATGACTACTTTTTGTTCTTTGAATAATTGCTGTTTATTAACAGGACTTTTTTTAGAAGTGTTTCAGATAATTGCCCAGTAACTTAAGTAGATGACTATTGCCTCAAATTTTAAGCACATTTTTTTCATCTAAACTGTCAGTGAAGTCAGAAGGCAGAAAACACTGGCTGACTGAACTCTAGATCAGATTATATGAGGGGTTTAGCCACCTCCTCACCCCCAAAAAACATTATTTTTTTTCTAAAATTGGTAATTTTTCAGAAACTTGTTTGCTGTGTTTGCAGTTTAGAAAAGTGTGAGGTGACCATTGCCCAAGTACTAGCTAGGTTGTGTTTTACAATGAAAATTAAATAGTGAAAAGTTTTTCAAAAGAGCAAAGAGGGTGAAGTGACATCTTTGTGCAGCAAAAATTGGTAATAAATTAGAGATAGTTTTAAGATTGCCTAAATTTCAGCAAGTATTCTACTTTGGTTTTCAGTACATCTCTGTTTTCTATGTGACACTCAAAAGGTGAGGAAAGTGTGAAAATTATCGGTCAAATATATGAACAAACTGTACTTAGTGTACTCAGGGCAGAGAAATAGAAT
The DNA here is from genome assembly GCA_013397725.1 of Rhagologus leucostigma. Classification (NCBI taxonomy): domain Eukaryota; kingdom Metazoa; phylum Chordata; class Aves; order Passeriformes; genus Rhagologus; species Rhagologus leucostigma. The sequence continues at coordinate 988,980 of VZTD01005399.1, read as the reverse complement.
AATTTCATCTCGCAGCATTGGAGAATCACAGAGTTTGCACAGAGTTGCAAATCCAGTAACATTTGTTTTTATTACTTCAGTAGATGCATTGAATTGGAGATGGTGCACTGTGACTATAAAATGTTAAATGTGGGTTGCCCACTTAGGAAAGTGGAACCTCCCCTGTCACTGCACATGCTATCCATATCTGGCTTCTTTAGAACAGAATTTGAAGGAAAAACGAGAACATGTAGAAGGAAACAGGATAAAATGCAGTGTGGGTTTACTTTTTGATATATGTTTTCATTCTTTCACAGGGATTTTCTAGACAGAGGCAGTCTAACAGTCCACATTGAATAATACAGTGATAATGAGATCCAGTTTGCTAAGATGGTGATGACAGGATTAACACAAGGGTCAGGATAGGAACCAGCTTGGTAGGAGTCAGCGGGGAGTTCTGCTCAAGGAGACTCCGTACCTGTGTGCATTATCCATTGTTCACTTTGGAATCAGTCTTACGTTTTTGCTAAATGTTTATACTATAATTGCATTAATTAACTAATTTACGTTATTATACAGTGTTTTTATGTGGAGTTCTTAGTGTACAAAATCGTAGATGCAACTAAAAGAAGAAATTAAATCTGAGAGAGTAAGTGAAGTGTAAGTGGCTTGAACATTCAAAGTCATCCACTTAGAAGCTGCTAAGTGGAACTTATGTTCAAATGACCAGGTTTGCCTGAAATATTGCAATATAAATCTGAATATAGAATTTTAGAAGACAGCCCAAGTTGAAAAGGACCTGGGAAGACCATCTGGTCCAACCTTTTGTGTAAAAGGGGGCCCGGGTGAGATTTGCTGGCACCCTGTCCAGTTGTGTCTTGGAAACCTACAGATGTTGTGTTGGTGAGTTGCAGGATGACCAAGGGCCATTGGTGAGATTCACTTTCCTTCTAGTAGCTGTAACAGGTGAGGCATATTTCCAGTTGAATTAACAGTTAATGCAATTACATAAGGCTTTTCACTGAACTTGTGAACTTACTGAATGTTAATTAATCTGGCAGTTTAATTGAGTAGAAGGAAACTTATGACTGGGAGGTGGGACCTGCTGTTTGGTTTACAAAAGAAGATATGAAAAAAAAATCCAGAACAAATCCTCTAAACTTTTGGAAATAGTTATTCTTTATAAACCATTTGAAATGGGAAGGAATGAACAGCAAAATAAGGGTTTTTCAGTAACCTTTTAAGATACTTACATTTGGTGCTAGAAATGTTTAACAGCCAAAAGCCATCTTGTTCCTACTTGCGTTTCTTTGACAGTACCACTGCTAATTAGTTTCAACATTCAATGTAATAGTTTAATAAACAGGACTATATGATGCTGAAAAGGTAATATTTTATTGACTCCTACTTCGGGGTTTTTATTTTCCCCCTTTTCAGGTAGTTGTCAGGGAAAGTGATTATTGTGACAGCATCCACAGAAAGGCAGATTCAATATGGTACATTGAGGATGCATAAGGTTTGCAAATTAGCAGTGGAGGTACTGGAGTCTGACACTGTTCAGAGAAAGTAAAATTTATCAAGCACTGTTGTCATAAAATGGGCTTTTTATTGCTTTTCTAGTTCTTGTGAGAGTAGAATATTTATTGTAAAAACTTTGAGAATGAAAAAAATTGCCTGTTGTACCTAAGGAGATTTTGTTTGGCTTTTCTAGCTTACCCAGATATTTAGGATAGACGAACTACAGTGATCTGGTGTGTGAGCTTAGAAGCAGTGACTTTCCATTTCCTGAAGGCAACAAAATGAAAGTGCTCTGGAGGTCGGACGTAGCTCACATGCTGACGTGTTTCTGACAGAGCACCAAGTACACTGAGGCAGCTGGAGTGTGCCCCTGTGCACAGAGACTCTCCTGGAGTGTGTTGGGCCTGTTCTTCCGTACGGAAGGATGAACAGTGGCCAGAGTAGCAGCTACTGAGGGGTGGGTGTGTGTGCGTGTGAGTGAATTTTTTTTCTTTAAAAATGGAGCAAGTATGTGTAAAAAGTGATGCCTTTCTCTGAAGAACAATCTGTTCACAACTGGAATCAAAGAGAGCCTAAGATTTCTGAAGGAGAGATGCAAAGTGATGGATGCTTAAAGAGACTGGAAGTCTTGCTTGTTTTAACATCTTGTGTCATGTGTTCCAAGTACTGTGTGGAGTTTTTGATGCTGGCTGCAGGAATTCTGTATTATTCCTTGCTGTGCTGCAGTGTCTTTTAAAAAAAGAAAAAAATTCAGTACAGCTTTTCTGAAGTTAAGGTGAGGGCTGCAACATGCTCACTCAGGATTCCTGTAGTTCAAAGGCATTTCTTTAATTTAAAGGGGGTTTTTTTATGTCTATGTGCATATATGTATACCCTTCTATGTAAGGCAAGATTAGTCAGTACAAAAATTATGCTGTTGTTACTAACAGCTGGAAACTGTTCATACTACCATTATGAAGTCAAACCCCTTGAGTCTGAAAGGTAGACAGGAAAACAACCATCTTGAAATTATTTGCATTTGACATTTGGAAATATTTTGAAAACTATTTTATTCTCTTTCAAATCAACAGTTAGGCCAAAATTGGAATCTGCTTCATACTGGGAAAAATTTAATGTAATCCTGCTTTTACTATCTCTCATTCTGATCTGAGAACAGGATTAGCATTTCAAACTACAGAGATCTGTCTTGTTTGCTGTTAGAGCCTCTGCATCCCATGTTCCTTGTATGTAGAATGTGTTTTATATTTAACTGCCTCCCATTGTGTTAATGGCTAATATTCATAAAGCTTTATAAAGAGAAAAGCTATGTTTCTGCCAAGCATTAGTAAGATATGGGAAAACATTCTTTTTCTCAAGATATTTATTGTATTAAATCAAAGCTGTTCTATAACCTGTGTTGAGCAACAGAAGTGGTTCCTGTAAACTCTTCTTTTCTTCACATTATGTGACAGAAAACTTTAATGGTGCCACCTCTTCAAACTCATTTGCTTATAAACAGGGAACATAATTAGTCCTGCTAGAACTTAATACTGTGTCCTGTCAACAGTGTATTCAGGTTGGGTTTTTTGTTTGTTTGGTTTTAAACATTAGTTATTTAATACAAACAGTAGTACTGGTACTCATTTAATGCATTTAATTTTGGATATGAAGATTACAGTCCTTTTAAGCAGGCCGTTTTGTGTGCGGATCATTCTAAAGTATAAATGCAATACATTTATCACAGGCAAAGTATTTAACTACTGTGCTGAAGTAAAGGGAGTAAAAAGTATTAAGGAGACCTTTCTTGGGATGGGATGTGTGGTAAATGGGATTGTAAAGCTTGCATTAAGGAGGCCAAGATGGACATAAATTGTACTCATAGACATTAACTTGTCGGTATATTACTGCAGATATTTTAGTGAGAAATCTTTCACTTGAATTGGTTACTATAGGACAGATTATCTTGTGAATTGCAGCTCCAGAGAGGTCAAAATTCACTCAGGTGCTTCAGAGTGACAGCTCTGGGGCATTTGCAGCAGTGCATACAAGTGTGGCTTTGAATTAGGAGAAGTCAAACAGATTAAAACTGGGCAGAACTCTGTGGCTGGACTTGGTGAACCATCTTGCAAGCCCTGCTGGCATCCTTCTGCCAGATTTGAGGAGTTGTAACTTGTGTAATAATCAAAACTCTTGTCAGTTCATTTTTTTTAAATGAGGTAATATAATACTGGAGAATCTAAATTTTGATTCCTGTCCTTGAGTGAAATTAAGGACTACAGTTGTAGTCAGGGATTTCTTACAGACATAGCCCCTTTTTCTATACTGAGGGTTTCTGTCTATCCTGACAGCAAAAAAAGCTGGGTGAACTGTGCATTTCACCATGGCCTTTATAGTACTGCTGCTCTTGAACTGTTCAATGGCAGCTTGTCATCACTTAGTATGCAATACAGTTAGTCAAAAATCTGTATATTGGATTTTTCTGAGCTGTTATCTTGGGTGTAGAAATTTAGAAAAGCATGTGTCTTGGGGTGACTCTATCATGTGTATCCCCTATCATGCTCTATGCCCAAAAAGTAATATTGTGCCTTTTCTGTGCCTTTAAACTGAGCTTGAGAAAAAAAAAACAAACAAAAAAAACCCAAAAAAACCCCAAAAAAACCCAAACAAACAAAAAAACAAACAAACAAACAAAAAAAACCAAAAAAAAAACAACAACAACAAAAAAAAAACACCAGACGAACTTTCCAAAGCAGCTTCTCAAGGACACACAGATTACACTCCTCAGTGTTGTCTGGCTGCAGGTAGCACGGAGGGAGCACCCTGCTTGCTTTTCCTTCAGCCAGCTGGTTTTTTTTCCCCTCTTGGCGTGAGACGGAGAGCTGAATTGTTTCCTGGGACTTTGGTTTTTTCCCTTCTTCTCTTCTGAACTGTTTCAACATCAGAACACATCAGGAGAATTTTCTCCCCGAGGCCCGGGGTGGGCCCACACCCTCACCGACCAGCTCCGAGGAGGAGAGAGACCACACCTACAGAAGGACTCTGAAATCTTCCCAGGTTTCTCTCTATAGCGAGAGATTTCATTTCATTTCATTATTCAGCATCATTATCCTTTTCCTGTGTGTTTGTTAAAATAAATAGTTTTTATCTCTTTCACTTTCCTTTGAGGAAAAATTTCCTTTTTTCCCCGAACCCTGTGGGGGGGAAGGGTGGTTGCAACCTGGTTTTCTCTCAGGGGCTATATTACTAGATTTTGGGCAAACCGGCACAGCATGCGAACAAAGTCCCTTTGAATTATGTGGAATTATATGCTTGTCTTCTCGATAATCTCCAGTTCTGCCTTAGAGAGCAGCATCAGAAAACCCGAGTTGAATAATCCTATAAACTAAATGAGATCTTTCAAGTAAAAAAATGTTAGAGTAATTGGTCTTCTTAGCAGATGCAGGTTAGGTGTGCACTTGAATTTATAAAATAGTATTTGTATATGCTGAGTCTTATTTGGAAGGTGTTTCTCTCTTGCAAGCTCATAGAGGGACTTTTAGTTAACAAAAGGCAGAATAAATGTGGTCTTCTGATGTTGTCTCCTGTTTTCCCATATTGCCATCTCCTGGTAGAAGTGATGTGTGCAAGAAATAGGGAATGAATGATGTTCTGTGTAGGAACTATAGGAAAGCACGGGAACAAAGATCTGTTTTATGTACAAGGTCACAAATCTGCTGCTTTCTTCGAGAGATAATGATAAGCTGTGACACTTCTTTAACGACATTTGAGTCAAGTGTTCAGAGAAAAGGAGATGTGTTGCCTTGAGAGGGCAGGCTCTTGGGAATTTGATGAGATGGGTGACAAGACTTGCAGGGCCTTTGGTAAAATGGGGGAGGATAAGCTGGTATGTTATGCTCATCTTGGAAGACAAAATGAGCAATTCCTTCAGTCAGTTAATGCAGTTTGAATGATGTGGTGCTTTTGGTCAAGGTCACCTTGTGGCGTGATACTGTTGCTAAAATGAAAAGGAAGCAAACCTTTTTTGCAGGGCTCTTTCTACTTAAATATCACAGAAATCACAGAATATTCAAGGCAGAACAACAAGCAAGGGAAACTTAGGCTACTTTTTTTGTCAGAATGCATCAAACAATGTACAAGGCATTTACTTACCTCCTGAACATAACCATTAAAAGGAGTTCAACTTTGGTTTGTAGTGTTCTTGTCCTTTTTTTTCACTGTTGAAACTCCACTGCTGTCTTACTTAGTATAAATGAGCTGTCACAGTTTTTTATCATGTTGTCTAACTGGCTTAAGCAAATTGAGACAAATGTGATAACAGCACCATTGTTCAGCAGTAGCTGTACTACAGCTCTTCATAATGCTACACTCTGTAAGCTTTCCAGCAGGGTGAGAGAAATTTGACCACACAGACAAGCTCCAGGCCTTTATTTCTTATAATCTATAAATGGAAGTCTAGTTTGAATTCAAATACCAAATACGCAGTAGAAGCAGCAATTGTGGTCGTGGATTTTTTCTGCACTAATGCCTGCCTTTCCTGCAAAGTTCTGCCAGTCAAGTCAGTTTTATGTTGAAGTAAGTTTTTCCTGCAGTACAAAAAACTGTCTTCATTATGCTCAGTTCTTACATTCCAGCATTTCTGTTGGTTCATTCATCAGGAACTTGTGAATTTGTTGAAGGGGAAAAAAAAAAGTCTGCTTTTCGTAGAAGTCACATCAGTAGTTTGTTTAAAGGGGGGTGGTATTATCAGGCACTCTGTAGCATTCCTTAGTATTGCGTAGTAATGCAAGGAATCTTGATGTTCATAACTAAATGAGATGTGTCTTTTTTTGGTTGGTTGGTTTTGAGTTTTGGGGGTTGGCTTGTTTTTAAATAAAACCCCAAAACTTGTTCCTGATAACTAGTAACTCTAAGGAAAATGCTTTTGGGGGTTTTCCCTTGAGACCTAGTGCTCAAGAAAATACATAAAACTTATTTAAGATGGTATTTTCTTATTGAATGTTTTGCTGTGCCTAAATGATGTAGGTTATAACAAAAACTCAGTGTAACATTTACTTTGCATTTGTCATTCAGGTGGATCTGCCTGGTATAGTGACACTTTACTAATGGTCAGATTATTGTCAGTTTTCTCCATGCATATTGAGGCAGGTCATGTTACTGAGCATGTTTTCATTCTCATATTTTCAGTCAAAAATTACTGTAATTGTTGTTCAGAAGGAGATTTTCTACTGTGACCAAGGAAAGAATAGTTACTCATGCAGTCTCTTTAAGGACAAATGCAAGTGTACTTCAAGATTCCATTTTAAAGTTTGGGAAAAATGTAAGTATTTGCATTCAGAAATGAAGGAACGTGGGCACCTGTGCTCAGGAGCCACAGTAGTTACGTGATTTGCTGGAACTAACCCTCTTTTACTGCTCAGTGCTGGCTCACAAAAACTCTGATGCAATATGTATCAATTTGTATATGTATACAATATGTATACAATTTGTATTTCAGGTAGTTGGCACCAGCCAAATTCTACGTTGGTGTTAAAGCTTAATAAAAATGAATTTGAGGCTTCATAAATCTGATAGCTACTCAAAATATTTTTATCAAGTAACAGTGAAACGTGTCTTTTCTAAATAGCATATTTTCAATGTAAAATGGATTTTAAGGTTTTTCTGCAATATTAAGATACTGCCTGATTTTTCAGTCTTGTCTTGTCATACTTAGACAGAAACACCCTGCAGTATTATTTTGGAAGGTTTTCAGACACTTGATGAATTTGTCTTTGTGAAAACTTAGCACTTAAATCTGTCTTTTTAACAGCTGTCATGGAGGAGTTGGTAGAGGATGACATCTGTATTTTGAACCATGAAAAAGCAGACAATGCTCACAAGAGAGACAGCGATATTCCTGTTCCATCGTATAGTGGAGATGAGTCTGTTGCCTCACACTTTGCACTTGTCACTGCATATGAAGATATCAAGAAACGACTGAAGGAGACAGAGAAGGAGAACTCCTTCTTAAAAAAAAAAGTGAGAATTTTAGAAGAGAAGGTAAGAAAATAGTTGATGTACCAGTTTCTGGTAGCAGCTTCTTTTTTCTCCTGGCTGGATGGCAGAGAAGGTTAAGGATTCAAAATTAAAATAATTTCCATGTTAAAAAGTTTTTGTAAACAGTTTTATTTGTTTAAGTGAAATGCATTTTGTTTCTCTGGTAGTGTAGTTGTGTCATACTGGGATTTTTGATTCTCACTGGGCATGTATATGATGCAATGCAAAGACAGTGGCTTTGATTCAGACAGATGTCTAGTTGCTTAGGATTTGTCACTGTAGTTTGGGTGCCTCTTTATGGTGCTTATTACCTTGGCACATGTGACACAGTATTGCTGAACAGTGAGCTGCAAAGCTTGTAAGTTATCAGAATCCAGGAATTGTCTATCAAAAGACTCTCTTGGGCTCAGCACACAAAAATGATAAGGAAAAATTGGTTGCTAAGAATATCCTGCTAGGTCTAGCTAACCGCAGCCTCAAGCATGAAATACAAAGTTGCAGTGCTTGACATAGATGTTGGCTGGCTGACTTTGGATGCAGTAATTCTAAAATGTAAATGAAACTTGGAATTTGTTTTATAGGCAGTTTCTCATGGTCATAAACTAGTGAAGTTCATTAAAGCTAAAAATGAACAAGGCACAGGTTTTTCTCTCCCAAGTAAGGAATGCTGTCATTAAACATATATCCATTGTTCAGTACCGAGTGTCTTTGTACTGCAGAAGTTCTTGACTTTGATAGATTGCCTTTTTATATAAGATACAAAGATAGATCCTAGTGTTAGAGCTGAGATGTGTTTTAGGAATTACTCCTAACCGCGTGCTAGTGACTCTTAAAACCTTTCCAAGTGTGTATTATTTTGTGGCATTGGAATGAAGAACGTGAGTCACACTTGGCACAGCTTTGAAACACTTACTCAGGAATTCTTGGTGAAGACAGGATTGACTTTTTCTCAAAATGCAAAGCTATCTCAGGACTTTCTTTATATAAGGTCTGGGGGGATGTTGGGAATAGGAGTGGAGCTTTAGACCTAATATTCTCTGAACCATGCTGAGTATAACATCTTTTATGTGGTTACTCAAAATCACAATAAACAGGATTTGACCTTGACAATTCCTTTTGCCTTGTGTCTTTTAGTTTGGCCTCATTTGGCTTAATTCTCTTGAAGATGATACTTTGTTTTCTGTAGAGAAAACTTTTTAGTATGTGAATACCATAAAAGTGTTTCTATGAGGGAGGGATATTGAGAAGGCCAAGACTTACTGACTTTCAGTCTTTGTCAATAGCTGATGTACCTGTATGTTTAAAAAATATATGGGGAGTTACCCCTTTGGAGTTTTCAATTTCAGCGTGCATGGAAACTTCCAGAAAGCTTATTAAGATTTGTATTCTATTTGAGTGGCTTTATTATGGGAGAAAAATATAAAGGACAAAACTTAAAAGGAGCTGTACGTGTACTTTGAGAGTCAATACAAAAAAGCAAAGGGCAGGAGCTTCCTATCTTTATGGCTTATTTACCCATACTTTCTTTCAAGCAAACACTTAAAAGAGGAGATATTTAAGGTAGATACATGAGTGTCAATGCTTTGTTTTAGTAATTTTTTTTGTGTGACTCTTAATTTTTAAGAAAATATGTGCAAATCTATTGCGAACATCTACAAGAGGTACACTGAATGTGTTTAAAGGAAGTGTGCAGGATAAAAAGAATGAAAAGGAAGATGCAATAATTAAAGCAATAACTTTTTATATGAATGGATATAATTTGATGTAAGATTTCTTTTCTTTCTGTCTTATTAAAAATGCTGAATATATTTTAACTATGTTCCCCTTTTTTCTACCAATCCACTTGGTAGTGCTTACTCTGCCTTGCTTGTCTTTTGCCATAGCAGGCAGTGAGATGGTGGTGATCTGAAAGTTAATAGTTATTTATAAAATAACTTTGCTTTGGCTTTTCTTACATAAATACACCGAAAAAAATCTTTATTTACATTATGAGGTGGTTAAGAAATTATGCTTGCTTCCCTTTGAACTTTCTATATGTTGTGTATTTACTTGCTTAAAACTCCTTTTTCAAAAAGCAGTTTACATTTTTTCAGACCCTGGAAAAAATATGATTAAGGGATTATCGGTGTGAGTAATCATGACTTATGAATGGTTTTTAAGTACTCATAGGAGTGAACTCATAGCAGTCTATTGGAAAGTGTCCCTGTCCATGGCAGGGGGGTTAGACTAGATGAGCTTTTAAATGTCCTCTTCCAACTCAAACTGTTCCATGATTCTATAAATTGGTGAGCATTGTTAGAGATTTCAGAATTTGTGGACAGCCTTTGTTGCACTTTGGTAAAAAGCTTTGGCCCGTATCAGTGTATTTGATTAGTTTATTATCTAAACTGAAAAAAAAAGGAAAAGCTGGTAGATTAATATTGCAGGCTGTACCATTGCCTTTCTAAAATTTTGCAGTTCTCAGCATAACATACAAAACTTGTAATTTCTCCTGTGTGTTAAATGTTCAGGTGCTTGGCTCCCGGCTGGAAGAGGAGTGCAGCTCAGTTGGGCGGGAACAAGTCAATAAGGCCTACCAAGCCTATCGAGAGGCCTGCATCGACCGCGATCATTTGAAAAGCAAACTGGAAAAAATGGTGTGCCTTCTTAAGTGATGACTTCAATGCATGCTTTATCAGTACTGCATAGTTAGTACATGTTTACTGTAGAATGAATTTTATATGCTAAAGATCTGTGGTGTTGGTTTTATCACTCTTTTAAAGTACATGACAGTACTTTTGTAAGTACTTTGATTTTGTTACTGGGCTAGGATAATGCTAAAAAAAATCAAAGCAATTTTTTTGTTGTTGTTTTTGTTCTAAAATACTGAATTGTCACACATGATAGAAAAATGCCTCACAAATTATTTTGGGATGGGGTTTTTCCCTTTTGAAAATAGGCGAAAGAAAGTGCAGAATCCTTGAAAAACTTGAACGAACAGTTGCAGTCTAAAGAAGTAGAGCTGTTACAACTAAGAACTGAAGTGGAAACTCAGCAAGGTATGCATTTGGTTACTTCATCTTAAGGTATGCTGAGGAGCCCTACTGGTTACATTGTGATCTTGGGGCATGAAGATGCTTAACCCTATATAGGGGCAAGGTAAGAGAGGCATGAACAGCAGTGAGGTACTTTGAACTTGTCTTCATTCTTGTGAATAGTGATGTGCATGTTAGGTCATCATCATCAAGGAGCTCCCTGGTAAAGATCTGAGGCTGTTGTGTTCTTCCACTGTAGGTGATTTACTAATTTGAGAAATGGGCACCACCTGACAGTTTATAGGCTGTGTCATGTACATCTCGGGACCCCGCCACCTTTTCCTCAGAGCAGGGCAGAGGTCTGTTCAAATATAAAGATCATTCAGTCAATCCCACTTCCTCTGGCACCTGCAGAGGGTCCAGTATATTGCTTTGTCTTGCTGTTGGGATTTGACAAATACAAGAGGATGTTGTATAGCAACAGCTGCAGTTGCCAACAGTCACTAAGACGGCTGGGAAATGAGAAAAGATAGAAAGATGCTGGTTGTAGAGAGCCTGGTGAAAAGAGGAAGGAGAAACAAACAGTGTATCTTGGCAATTCCAAAAGCCCAAATCCAGCTTCTGTTACTGCAGTTGTAAAGAGTGCTCTGTATGTGATAGATGTGTAAAACAAAACACCATGGAAGAAAAAAAAACCTTAATTAATTTAGTTACAAGAAAAGAGAACAAAAAAATGCCATCTGTATAAAGTTAGAGATATGGACTGACTTCAGAGTCTGTACAAACGCAGTCATTTGAAAGGCACTTGTAAGTATGGCTATGCTTGAATTGGATTACTCTCCAAGAGGACCTTAAGCATGTAATGCACTACTTCAATTGCACAAATATTTAAACCTAGAAGAACAAACTGCAGGTAGTGCTAGTATCACTGCTGAGCACCTCATGGTTTAAGGAGGTAAGAATTACAGAATTCATAAGGAGAGCTCTGAAAATGTGGTGATATCAATCCTTATTTGTAACTCAAATTTTATTCGTAAGTGGACTCTTGAGTACCTTGTTTAAAAAAAAAAATCAGTGTAACTTAAGCTTGTCTAAGCTATTAAATCTGGAAATAAGTGTACCATGCAGTTGAAGACTTGTGGGTTTTCTTCCTGTCATGTTCTTTCTTGTCTTGCTGTCTCACAAGTGTCCTGCTACTGATCTGATAGTAGCATCAGCTTAGGTTGCTTCTTACTGTGTGAATTGCTTTGGTCTAATAAGATTTGTGTAACTTACATGCTTTCCCCTCTTGTTTTGATTGTATCTTTTGTTGTTCTGTTTGGAACTTCTTGATAATTAAACTTGGGGAAAACTTAATGGTAAATTATGTAACAGTACAAATCTGAGGGTGAAAAGGCTCATGTTTTCAAAGCATGTAAGAAATATGCAAGTTGGAGTGTATGATGTATCTTTGCCATGAAGTGACTTTTCTATTTCCAATGCCTTTTTATGCTGATACTTCCTTTTTCTCTGGTCAAATCTCCAGTGCATCCCTAGAAAGTAGGACTCCATGCTTTAAACCCAGAAAATAGACCACCTCTGCCAACAGTTTTACCAGCGTTGTATTTCCCTGTTGCTGTAGACTCCAGTTTCTTCAGAATATGATGTTTTTGTAGGGCATGGGCTGGTTGAGGAGAGTCTTGCATATTGAGTTACTTTCCTTGGACTGAGATTGGGATCTGATTGTCTTGCTTGTCTTCTTTACAGTGATTAAAAGTCTGAATTGTACTCAGGCTAACTGGGAATTAGAGAAGCTGAACAGTGACCTGAAAGTGCATAGTCTGGAACAGGATCTAGAAAAACTCAAAGAAGAGTGCAACAGTCTCAGGAAGGAGTTGCAAAATTCCAAGGTACCTTAATTTTTAAGGAATTTTTGTATTAATGGTTTATTTTAAATCCCATGGTCAATCAAAATCAAGGGTTAACAAAAATATGAAGTATAAAATTGAGTGAAAGATGAATATCTTGGTAAAATTAACGTTAAATATTTTCACAGACCGTCATTTTTCTTGGAAATAGGAACAGGCTCCTCAGGGAAGTCTTCGTGGCATCAAGCCTGTCCAAATTTAAGAAGTGTCTGGGTGATGCTCTTAATTACAAAGTTAAGTTTTAGGAAGCCCTGCAATGAGCAGGGAATTGAACTTAATCCTTAGGCGACCCTTCCAACTCGAGATATTCTATGATTCTATACAGGTGAGATTTCCCAGCCATTACCCATATAACAACAGAAAATAAAGCTTTATGCTTTTTTATAAGTAGCCACTGAAGTGTTCTATGTAAGCTGGGCATCTAAGAAAGTTTGGGCAAAATCTGGTCTCTTTTTTTTTTTTAAACAACAATGGGATACTAATGTTAAAAGATGTCATGAACTTTGTTTACAGACATCTGGCACTTTTCTTTAGGGTAGTTGCTTAGAGGTACTTAGAGGACAGTACCTCTTCTGACACCCTTCCCTGCCATTTTTGGGGCAAATGTCTGTTTTGAGGGACACATTTTGTAACCTAGATGTTGCTAGGATCTCAAAAGGAAAATTAAGATAACAGCAACAAAAAGCAGTAGGTTATTGTGTAGTGCATTCTTACTGCTTTCCATCTTTCCTTTGATGAAAGGTACAATGTCAGTCTCTATGACTCTGCAATCACACTGAAGTTACACAGTGAATGTAAAATTTAAATGTGATTGTTTGAGGAGGCAGACTATTTTAGATTCCTTGTGGTCATTAATAATGATGATTATGTAATCTTGAGTCACACAGCATTTGAGTGAGTCTGCATTTTTTCCACTAGGTGGGGATAAAGCATGTGAGGTGTTTCGTTAACTTCCCTTACTGTTGGTTGTTTCACTTGTGTCTGGAACTCTTGCAGGTGTTTTCAATAACTTGTAAAATCTGAAGGCTTGCTGTAACTTTTGTGCAGTTCTGGTGTCTTTGGGTAACCCTAGAACAGAGTAACAGCTGCATAAATGATTGAGGTTTGCAGATTGTATTGTGAGAGTGAATGATGTCAGAGAGAACAGACTAAAATAGCAGTTGTAAGGAATACTACACGTGACACTGTTTAAATAGTGTTTATGCCAGCAGCTTTTCTTGCACAGAACAAATACAGGGAACAGCTTTTTGTTTTGTTTTGGGGGTTTTTGTTAGGCTTTTTTTGTTGGTTTTTTTTGTTTGTCTTTAATATAATTTCTTCTTGATCCTGATAACTGCTTAATATAGGAAATAAAAAACTGCACATTTTCAAATGTGGGGTAATACAGTGCAACTTTTTTTTTAACTAAGAATTTGAATCTTTCATGGGGGATGGTGAGAAAGTTCAGGAGGGAAAAAAATCTGTCAGGTGAAATACAGTCAAGTGTGATCAAAGGGCAATGACAAATCAGCATTATTTCAACTCAGCTGGTGTTTTCATTATTACTTATTTTCATTACATTAGTTAGTTTAGCTAACATGCAATGAAAATAAGTAATAATGAAAATAATGAAAACAGGAAAACATTTTTGCAAACGTTTTCTAACTTAGGCAAGTGTACTTTCTAGTTTTTTGTACTTTTAGATATTCTTTTTTGTTAGGCTTTTTGTACTTGATGCAGTGTGTACATTATATTGACAAGTTGCTTGAAATGTGTACAGGCTGTCGTAAAGCCACAGTAAAGGTATCAAATCCATAGCAGCTTTGGCTAGAGGGAATGGTAGGAAGGGGAACATCAAAAGAAGGGATATGAGAGGGAGGGAGCTCATCACAAGTGACGGTCTAATAGAAATATGGCTAACAAAGTGAGCCCAATGTTTGATTTGTTAAACAGCCCTGGTAAATTCAGTGAGGCTGCCTGTATGTGCAGTTTTAAAGTAGTCTTTCAGACTGAAGGAATAAATTATGTTCTGTCATAAAAGTAACCTGTAGAAGTAAATCTATACTGAAACAGTTTGCTTTAATTTAAAGATCTTTATATACTGTGATAGGGAAAGAACAAAACAAAGACTGTTTAAAAAGCAAAAATTGAGAAAGACTTTTGATGTCCATTAAACAAATCTCAAATTCTGAGAGTTCAACTGTTTTAAAAAAAAGAGTATGGAGGTGGCTGAGCAATGCCTTCATATAAGTAGGTAGTTTAAGCATTTTTAAGTGGAAATTCTTAGTAGAAGTCTTTATTTCCCTTTTGAAACCCACTGCAGCTAACACAAATGAAGACTACTTTACTTGTGAATTTCAGTATTAGGGAACTTGGAGTTTCACTGCCATTTTTTGAGATAGAAAATCTGAAATCATGTTGATTCATTCTCTGTCTTCCCTTCACTCTGTTATGCAGGACCAGGCTCAAGACGAAAATCCATTACATGGAGACCACTTTCAAAGGCAAGACATCCTGAGGTATGAAATATTTTATTTTCCATTTACTGAGGGACAGTTATTTGAAGAAATAAATTATTCTTGCAGACTCTTTGGGTATGTTATTTCAAGTTATATAATTTAGTTCAAAGTCTAGGTATAATTATTTAGCAAGATCATTGTAAATTTTTTTGTTATGTTTGTAGTTTGGGATGATGATGATGAACATTTATATCTCCAGATTGTTGTACAGAAAATGTAAATTTAATTACCTTGGATTTAAAAATTAGCAAACTGGAGGAGGTGGTATATAAATTTTCAAGTCCCATGCCGGCTCCAGAATATCTTCTTTCTGTGTATGGAGAGCTTTCTGTGTTTGCAAATCCCTTGCTTAGTGCTGGAACACACATTCTTTGTTAGTGTGGTGCAGTAATATTCCTACTAGAAGACTTTTTTTTTTTAATATTGGAGACCCATTGTGTGACATATTCAAAAAGAAATAGCAATTGTTCAGAAAAATGCTAAAATATCAGAAAGCATTTTTTCTCATTTTGCACCCATTCAAATAATAATTATGCTTATGATATAAACTCCTATATTACCCTGCCTTGACTATGTGTGCTGTATTAGAAGGTATATATATCTTTCAGTTCTTGATGGAAAAGAACTGTTCTTGGATGCATGGAAGTTCCCAAATCTTGTGGAAATGAAAGGCTGTGTCTCTTTCAGCCAGTTATGCCTGGTGGTGCACTTACACCATTTTCCACCAGAGGGAAGAGCGGCCCTTCACAATGCCAGGCTTTAGCGCAGTGGGCCTTGGTGCTTCCTTGGGTGTTGAAGAGACGGGAAGGGAGATCAGCCACTGAAAGAGAGCATACAGATACTTCCCATCGTATATTCTCTGGTGCAGTGATGATAATAATGCACACACTACACACAAATCACACTTTGTCCTTTCACCTTGACTGGATACTTATTCCTGTGGTTTCTCCTGGAACTTAGCAGTCAGTCTTAGACACCTGATAAAAGGTGTTCTCTCAAGACACAGCAGTTACCTTTTTGATCATTTGATCACTGCTCTGATCAAACTGATCATTTAATTAAATGATCATTGATCAGAGCAGATTTATTCCACAAAGTGGTGCTCAGGTGGCAGCCATCTAAAATAGCATATGTACAGTATGGTGTTTATTGTAATATAAATAGTGAATGTGTAAGCCCATCCAAAAATCTGTGGAAAAAACACTTGAAAAACCTCCTATGAGAAACATTTGGTGTAGCAAGCAATCCTGCTTTTTATGGGAAATGGAGGCAATTGCACATAGCTAAATTTTTGGGAAGTAGTTATTTCATATTTGTGAGCAGCCTGCAAATCTGACTTTAAATTCTCAGTGTGCAAATCTAATTTGCTGTAGATTTAGACAGGCTGTCATGGTGAAAGTTCATATTAGAAGGCAGTTAGAAGGCAGTATAGGATAAGCCTCCAAGCACAGGGAATCCTTAGCTTTCAATTACAAATTCCTTGAAAATTAGGCTTTGCAATGGCATTCTAGGTCAGTATCCAGAAAAACAATTAAAATCTGCTGCATGTGATTTAAGCAGAATTCTGGTACCTGCAGCCCTTTCCAAGATGCTTGTAAAAGTGCTAAATACACTTAAAGAAAATCCATCCAAGCACTTTCCTTCTGGTTGGTGGCAGACACTGAGCTGTCCTTATATTTACCACTTCTGTGTTAAATATTGGACAGTTCTGGTTTGACATAACTGAAGTTTTTGATGTTATTTTTTAGACCAAAGCATGAGAATTAATGAAGTGGGGTTGCCACATAAACTTTAAAATTCAGTTGTCATCTCTGAAGAGTTCGAAGAGCCAAAAGGAGTCTGCAGTAGAAAGGCCACAGGTTTAGCTGAACTTGAAATATCAATTCTGAAAATTTTAACTTTCTATCTGTCAGAATTGCTGACACTTAATCCATTATCTATTAAAATACCAGCTTCCTCTGTTCTTTAACAGAGCCTTATAAATTTGGATGTTTGTATTCTCGGGAAGTATTTCTGTCCATAGAAGTTCTATTTCTTTGTTTTAAGGGAACTCTCTTAGCGTTGACTTGCATAATAGCTGCTTCTCAGAGCAATTTTGAACACATTTGTGCTTGATATATTTCATGCAGGAGCGATCCTATAAGGCTGTTTAAGGAGGATAGCGTTACATATTGCTATAAAGCTTATTAATTCTTACTCATCTAAATAGCTTGAGATCTTGAGCTGTTTTCAAATAAATGCCTTTTAGGTGAATGCAGTGAGGAAGAATATATTCTGGAAACTCTCATCCACTATATCTGTCTTCAATAAATGTGTTTTGGTAGAATGTTAAGCATTAAAAAAGCATTAAATCATTGATTTCATGTTTAAGTTGAAGTAACTACATCCTTATGTCTTTGAACATTAAGTTAATTATTAATCAACATAAATGTGATAGTCGGTGAGCCTGCTAGAAATTTTACCAAGAAACATATGATAATGCTGACTTCTCTTTTTTTTTTTGTTCTTAATTTTCTTACCAGTTACTAACCTGAAACATCAGTATTGGAGCAGTGCTGCTGTTGCTAAATATGTTTCTTGTATTATGCTGTCTTAGAGAATGAATTGGATCACTATTTTTTACACTGTCTGATAAGGCAGTGTATTAACATAAATTGGATGACTTGAATATGAAACAGTATGTTTTACATTTTAGTTTGGACTCTGTGTGTATGCTCAGTTTGGGTCTCGGGTATTTAGTCTGAATTCAGTGTAGCAATGTGGATGGTGTAAGACCCAAATACTGATTTTTGATTGTTTTAAGTTACAATCAGTCAGTATTATTAGGCTCATAATATGTGTTGGAGTGTGTGGTCATTTACTGAAAGGTATTCAGAGTTAACACTCTGCCTTTTTTATAACCTGGTGTCACTTTATTTAAAGTATTCCTTTGAGATGACTAATTTTATTGGAAGATGGTTAGTTTCAGATACTGAAATGGAAAAGTATGCTTCATATTTCTTTCCTTTGCGGAGTTGAAATTTTTATTCTTACCTAGTATGTCCATATATAATGCATTGTATATCATAATAAGTAAGAATCAAAATATTCAGAGGTCCATCCGTTTAAGGTAATTCTCAGTACTGTTCAGCCCATTTGGAGTTATAGCACTCTAACAGAATTTGCAGTGTGTGTCAGGCAAGAACAATTTATTAAAAATTAGCACTTGATAAGCATGTTAATAGGCTGCTTTAGAGGCAGCAATATTTAACTTGTAATAAATTTTTGTTTTGAAAGTATGCAACAAACATATTGGGACCTGAAGAGAGAAATGTCTCATTTGCGTGTAGTGGCTGACAAGCAAGCTGAAGTCCTACGAAAACTGAAAAGAAACCAAACAGGAGCCAAGAAAGGCAAGTCAGTGTTTGCAGTAACAGACCTTACAAACACAAACCGTTGATTCAAGCTGTAGCATTTTAAAAATAAACTAGCTATCATATCTTATCAGAATCTCATCAATTGAAGTTGATAAGCTAGACTGTATTATGGTTCCAGCTTACCCATTTTCTGCTTTTGCTTCTGTCTCATACTGGTCAACTTCACACATAAAGGTGTTGCTGATGTGTTTTTTCTTCAGTACTGTATTCTGTTCCCCTTGTGGCTTTTTTCTCAGTCAAGTGTTGCTTATGTGCACAAGGCTGAGGTGTTAAGTTTACTTGTATTTGACCTTTTACCACAACTACTTCATATTAGGGAGGAAAAATCTTTTTGCAAATGCAGTCTTATTTTCCCAGTACAGAATATATGAAGTATTAAATTGGCAACATTTTAAAATCAGACTTTAAAAGTCTGAAATTCCCTTACGGTTCCGTATTTCTTTATGTTGTGTTCAGAAAAGGTGCCTTTTCTAGCAAAATGCTACACAGTATGACATTTTCTGAATGTCAGAATACTGGGGAAGCAAAACTGCCTTAAATAATTTTAAGGGTTAAATATTTTTCACATAAAGTATTAAAAATTTCTGTGAGCAGTTTATCAGACAGTTCTGTTCCATACATATGTTTCTCTCAAGCCAAATGCTAGACTTCAAACAATCAGTCAAACAAACTGTGGTAAAGAGTTAATTTCCTTTGTTTTCTTCTCACTTCAATTGTGGTCTTTACTGTGCTCAAAATACTGGTGGAAGACCATGAACTTGGTTATGGTGTACTGGTGACAGTCTCTGATGTCCCTGTCCATTGCCAGATCAAGACATTTTGTTTCTAAACAGCTCAGTGAGGTAATGACAGGATTCACCTCCCGAGCAGTCCCTGCCTTTGTGGTCAGCAGTGACTAATGATCACTTTGTCTCTAGTACTTGGCTGATACAAACTATCAACCCATTTTGCAGACTTGGCCATACTGTTACCAGGTGAGTGTGTGTTCCTACAATTCTAAAATGCGTTTGTCAAATAACTTCAGCAGAGAAACTGGGAACTGAATGAGTCTAAATAATCTTAAATCTGTCACGGTTTGATGTGATCATATAGTGTCTTTATGTCTGTCCTTTTAATTTGGAGTTACCTGTCTTGCCACTACGCAACTACTGATTTTTCTCTTCTCCTTGGAGAGGAGTCTCATTTTCTGCAGTTCTTATGCAGTTGTTCATCCACAGCCATAGAAGGCATTCTTGACTGATCAGGAAACAGTGGACTTTTGCCTTTTCATCTGTAGATTTTTTCAGTAATTTTTCAGAAGTATGTGAGAGTGGGCAGGTCTGATGTTGGTCATCAGCCACACTTGTGAATGCAGTACAGATATATCTGTGCTTAGATTTATAAACAACTCTTGGCTTATGTAAAATATGGGTAGAAGTGACTGAAACCTTCCACTTCCTATGCCTCTAGTACTGGCTGTTTTAGCATCTACAAACCAGCTGCCATTGTCAGAGGTGCATTAAGTTTGCAGAACACATGTGCATTACTCTGTGTGGGACATGAACAGTATCAGTTAACACTTGGATTCTACTTATCTGTTATGTATGGAGGCATTTCCACAAATGTGTGTGNGGGGGGTTGGTTTTTTGGGGGGAGGGTTTGTACATTTTCAGTCTATTTTCAGTGGATTCAATTTTTCTTGAACTTCTAAAGGTCTGTAGGCCTCAAATTGATTTTTACACCTGCCAGCACAAAGAGGCCAAATCCAGTGCCTTAGCATGTCTTTCAGACATGATGCCCATGCTATTGGAAAGTGGTTTTGGCTGACATCCACGAATTTTAATTTATTGTGACAAACAGAAGTTGTGTTCTTTGACCAAGATACCAGCTTCTTTTTCTGTCCCTTAAGAACTAGAGTTAAAAATTGCAATTCATGCTCAAGATAACAGCTGCTCTAGAAAATTCTATGTAAGATGTGAGTTTAACTGCAAGAAGCATTAATCTACTCTCATTACATATTTATGTACATTATCACTACAAAACAAATTGACCTGCTTGTATTTGGCCATCTGTTCAGATGTGTGTGGAAGGTACAGGTCTTCCATTTTAGGTAGATGCTGTTCTGTTTCAAAATCCCCCCCTTCCTAACAGTTTAAAACTCCCCTGGAATTTCAGATGGCTGAACATTGCAGTCTCTCAATTTACTTTTGGAAGTCAGACAGTAGTGGAGCACAGAGAACCTGTGAACACCATGTGTTTCCCTCTTACTGCTTCATGAGAATTCAGTGAGAATTCAGGTTCTGGGTGGCAAGAGAACACAACTTGTTAAATGAACTGGTAGAGTAGGAAGAAGCATTCACTGTTTTGCATCTGGCTGATTTCTCCAAGCATGTGAAAATGGTCTTTGTTTTAGCATTCCTTTCAGTCTGGTCAGAAAGATCCATCTGTTTATCTCTGTTGAAATGGGAGTTGGGAGATATCCTTGGAGTTGGGTATATTTTAGACACTGTGATTTCAGGATTTCAGGTTCATCTTGAGACTGGTGAGGGTAGTATTTGTTTGTAGCTTTCCAGTAGTTACTGAATGTGGTCTGGAAACTTGTGGCTTGAAGAAACTGTGTTTAACATCCCTGCTAGACTGTAGTACATTTGGAGAACATGAAAAATGCATTAGATAATGTAATTTTAAAATCTTTTTTTATCTTCTTCCTTCAGCTGCCTCTACTGCACCAGTGCAATGTGTTGACTTGAACACTTCAAAGCTGAATCTGACATCTCGGGCAGTTTATAAAAACCTCTCACAAAACGATAAAGCCCTCGGCAACGCTGTGTCTCCCCCTCTGCCGAGAGATGTCCATGTCCCATCAGAAAGGGTGACCCTACAAGCATGGACAGATGAGAGACCAATGCCAGCTGATGGCAAAATGTTTCAGGAACACCATTCTTATGGAAAGAGCTCTCTGGAAGATAATTCCTGGGTATTCCCAAGTCCTCCAAAGCCCAATGAGAATTTGTTTTGGGAAATGAAAAATAACCCAACTTTGTTAAGCTGTCCAGCAGATTACCTGGATCAGTGTAATCAAAACTGTCTGCACAAGAGTTAAACAATTTTTCGAATGAACTGAGGCATTTTTGGAGTTATTCTGAATAGGCACCTTAATGCTTGGACTTCTAAGGAGAGAAAACAAATTGCTTGAAATATTCTTTCTTTATTTTTGATTCTAGTTCCAAATCAGAAAGCCTAGTCTTCCTCTGCTGTAAATCAGGAGCAAGTTCCTTGACGTTAAAGCTGTGCTGGTATAATGTAAATACAAAGAAATCTAGCATGGGGCCTAGATAGTCTTGTACTGCAAATGACATACATTTGCAAAGGGTTACACTGAAAAGTGAGTTTGTGGAATAAAACAAAATAATCCAGTTTTGTATTTGTTTGCTATTTGTATGTTATCAAGAAAATACTTGGTATCTGGTGTTAAAACTTGTACCAGCTCGGAGCTTATATTTTGATAGTGTTCTTTTTCAGACATAATATGAAGAATTGGATTCTCTCTTCTTCCTCCTTTCAATTAGCTTTGATTCCTCTGGTTTGGAAATGCATTTTTCTGTAATTTTTAACCAAGAAATGGGAGAATTTTTTAAAAATTTTTTTTCAACCTTGATTTATATGAGATAGTGACAAGAGAAAAATCTCCCCTAGGCAATCCTGTTTGGATTGCCCCATTTGGAGCTTGATTGTGAATTGTGAAAGACCATAAGTAATGCTGCTGAACACTGTGAATCCTGGAGGTTCCTCTTGTTTCCCTCAGTTCCTGCTGAAGGAAGCTGATGTAACTGCACGGTGGTGCTGCCACAGACCCAGCTTGCTCACAGTGCAGTTTTCCATATTGTGCCTCCTTTGCACAGCACCACAGCTCTGACTCTCTGTTTGTGTGGTGGTGAAGGCTACTAACTTTTCTTCTGTTAAAGAAATAAAGCCTTAATTTAATTAGAGTTGGTGGTGTTGCATTGTTGATATACAGAAAGAAGTATTTTTGTGCTATCTTTAGTATGCCACCGAGAACCAGAGCTACTAGAATTCCAACTACCTGCTTTATAGATTATGGGTGTCTAGGCACTACTTTTTCATTGGTTTTTTTTTTTCCTCTTATGGCCATGAACTGTTTCTAGACACATATAATTTATGCCTTTTAAATTTTTTTTTGTAAACTTCTCTGCTTCGTATCTGGCTTAATACAACAGGGTTAAGTGAAATGTCTTGACTGCTCAAAAAAGTTGAAGAAAAATGCTTTGTATTTTAGATCCACGATACCTAACTTGTAATGGACGGGAAGATATTTAATACTGAATATGCTATTTACAGATGTGTGGGTGGGTGAAGTATTCAGCTTTACAGATCCAGCTTAACATGAAAGTAATAAAAATTAATTTCACAGCTGTTTAGTAGCAAATTATCTTAAGATTGCTTGCAAATACATGGGGAAGCTCTGACTGTAGCAGAGCTGTAGTACTGATGGGCTGTAGAAGTGTTACGAGGGTGCTACGTGACCTGTGTGGTTCCAGACACTCTTCCCTGCACAGTAAGTACATCAGACAGAGCCCATCTTTCACTTTGTCTATCAAAAGCAAAAAAAATGCCTTCCAGATACCTTCTCCTATAAGTACAAACAGCATACATAAATAATGTTTCCCATTCACCAGATATTGTTTTTATCTTTCTATTATCTTGCTCACGTATACTGGTTGTCTGTGATTAATGGAAATGGTGTCAGATGCTGGAATTTATTCTGACCAATGAACACAGCTGACTCAGGGGAGTACAATCTCTTGGAAAGTAATAGAACAAAATCCAATATGCATAAAACAAATCCAAGTCACTAGGCGTTAGCTGATAGAACCAACTACCTATGTAATAACGAAGAAAACATTTCTCATGTGGCTGCATAAGCTATATGGTACCTAGTACTTTTGGAGTTCCCCACCTCAACATTACAGAGGTTTTTTTATTACGGAATGTAATATCCAACAGGCATTAACATGATTTGTGCAATGAAGGAATTCTACTATGTAAGATATTAAATAAATTTATTTTTGTTTGAAATTGGTTTCACTAACAAATCTCCTTTCTGTATTTGGCACAAAATTTTTTACTGAAGTTTTAATTCCTTTATTGTGTATAAATGTTATTCCAAATACAAACAATTAGATTTGAGGTTCATCCACTTTGATTCAAGGTAAAAAACCAGCCCTCTGCTGTCGCCTGCTTCAGTACATTCTGGGAAAAGTAAACACCTAGATGTTGAAACCTGAAGGATTTAGTTACCTTAAGCTGTGGTGCTTTGACTGCTTATGTCAAAAGGTTCCCAGTCAGCCTCTCCTGTCCTGTGCAAACTTAAAATTAAGCTTTTCTGTGCAGAGCCTGAGAATTTCCAGGTTTTGCATTTGACCCTTGGTTTATATTCTGTGCTTCTTCCCATGCTGGAGAAGGGAGCAGCAGTGTTTGCTGAGGGACTTCAGGAGCACTGCGGCTAACTAAGGAGAAGAGGGACTGATGTTGGAGAGCTTGCTGCAGGCAGCATTTCCAATCCAATCACTCACTGCCATGTCCAAGCTGTAACATTTGAAAAGGAAGTCCCCAGATTTGAAGTCACCTGGGAGCTCGCTAGCTGGTGAAGCATCTGTTGGTCCAAAGCTTACAATCAGATTTTGACTGAAGATGGAAAAGTCATTTAAATCCAGACCACTAGTGGCTTACAGTGCTTTTTCCATTTTCAGAAGTGAAATCTTTTCGTCAAAGTGACAGCAAATTACATGCAGAAGTAGCTGCAGTAACGGGGTTCTAGTGTTTGTGTGCATGTGTTACATAAAACTGTAAAATTGCATATAGTAGGGACCAAAGTTCTCAAACAATTATGTTAAATGACCCCAAGAAAATTTTAACTTGAATGCAAACACTGAACATTTTAAAACCTCCCCCAACCCACCAATTTGACAATTTTTAATTTAGGAAAGCACTAACTCCATTTAACAGAAATGAAAGCCAGCTTTTGGGGCAGGAGGACATTGTTGCTTTGCACATTTAAATGAGCATATGGCAACCTGATGAATATGTATTTGGATATTTGGTGAGTTGGATGAACCTTCTAATAACTTATATGTAAACTTGCACTATTTGGTTAATTTTAAGTATTTTAAAAATCTGATCATTTAAAGTTTCCATGCCAGTTTTGTGGGGTACAAATGGCCAGTTTTCCTCCCATGTGAACTAGCCATATTGAAGAAAGTGAAGCCCCAAATTAGCTGTGATGCACTGTCCAATTTTTACAGCTGGAAAAAGACACGAGCAGCATGAGACATATGGTGGAGTTACAGTAAAACAATACCTGTTCCAAGTAACAAAACACAGGCCCATGTAAGTATCACATGAACTACACTAGTGGGATAAAGCAGATTGAATTTTCTTCCAAAACCAACTTGTAGCAGACTTTGACGCTCCTGTGCTGAGACACCTGTAGCTTTAATGATGCTGTGGCCTGGTAAAGGAAGAGTGAAGAGCTCTGGTACCTGACTGACACCTGTATTGTTTTCTGATCTGCAGACAGGCCCTGTGAAGAACAGTGGTTGCAGAGGTGTAAGGTATTTCCCTGATTCTTTATGTAGTTTGAGTATAAAAAAGGAGAGCATGTGGAGGTTTGATATGTTTTTTGGATTATTTTTTGAGGTCTTGAGAAGTCAGACTTTTGCCCCTTTCTTTAGGGAGAGTGGTGTTACTACGTGCAGTTGTATGAACACAGGACAGCGGATGAAAGCATTTTATTTTTTTATGATCAGCAGTAAAAGTAAACACTAATTTTAACTGAGTTGCAGTTGAACCATTAAAGGAAAAACAAGCCTGTGAGAGCAGTGTCCAGCAAAATTAATTTAATTGTGTTTTAAGATGGAAGAGAGCAAGTCAAACATTAAGATACAGTAATTAAAGTCGTAAGATAATCATGTTTGAGTATGGCTGTTTGATCTAGGGAGAAGCATGCAAGAAACTCCCAGGTGCTTTCTGTTACTGAACCAATTTTTAACTAGGTGGAACACTAACACTGCAAGTGTATTTGACCATTTTTTGATGAGCAAACAGGACACAGGAATTACTTGCAGGAATTACTTGAGGAGGAGTATGGCTGTGCTAAATGTGGAGCAGAATGGGTTTCTGGTTGCAGGTTAATTTCTGGGTGATGTCTCAGACTGCAGTGGTTGGCTGTTCCACTCCCCTTTGAAAACCCTGTGCATTACAAACTGCCCCTCATCTTCCCTCCGAGTTTGGGTTTTACTCTGTGAAGGCAAACTTTTAAGTAAGTATATGGCACCTTCTCCCGCCTTCCTCTGAGGTCTTCCATTTGTAGGGTGCTCTCCTCCGGAGTTTGAAGAGACCTTTAATACAACAAGAGAGTGCAGCCTCCAGTGAAAAATGGGAGTGCCTTGGGTGCTTGCCAAGTGTTCTGAAGAGGACAGATAGGCCCCTGTGCTGCAGGAACAGCAACAGATGCTGTGCAAGGGTGTTCAGTGACACATCAGCCTTTGAGCTTTAAGGCCTTATTCCATCAGTGTCAATGACCAGCGCCTTGCCAGGGGAGGGTTTGAAGCTGGCTGGGCACGTGGTTGCCATTACAAGAGGCAAGCAAGGGGTGCAGGCTCATCATACAGCCATAGTGAAAGCCCTGCAACTTTACAGAAGCTGCACAAGCACAAGTTGTAACAGGCAGGGTTAAAACTGGGATAGTAAACACTTGGTAATGCCACCTTCACTTTTCAGAAGGTCACGTTAGAATACAGCAGACGCTTTTACTCAAATATTAACTACGATGGGTGAGGGGCATTGCCACGCTTCAGACTTTGGCTGTTCCTGCCTCTGCCTTTCTGCCACCTTTCTATATATATAAACTACCTTGAAAACACTGGAGACACACCTAGAATAATTCCAAATTATTCCTAATTGTTTACTCCTATGCAGAATAATGCGTAAGAATAATTTATTTCAAAATTAACAAAAAAGAAAAATATCTAGGGACCATTAATTAGAGTTGCAATCCCTGGCTTAGCTGGAGATGGCCAGATGAAGTACTGCATGTCTGTACAGCTCTCTGCCTCATCACCTAGAGCTGGCTGCTCTCTCTAAGTACAGGCAGTTACCATGTTTCATATAGTTGGGAGGTGGAGGGGCTGAGGGGGTTAAGACAGCCAGGCTTCCACAGCTGTACCCTCTCATCAGTCACAAGTAACTTCTGACAAAACAAAAGCAGTTTAAAAAAAATACTCAACTTCCAGTCCCCTGCTGCAGCACAGCTGAAGACTTTGCAATAGTACCAGCGTTTCCTTACATTGATTAGAATCTAGGGCTGCCTTCAGTTAACCTGAGTAGGAAGGAGAGTTTACAGCTGAGACAAAACCAAAACCGAAAATACTTTAGTGGTATGAGTTTGTCATGTCCTAGTACTCGTTCTTTCATTTAAACTTTAAATAAAAGATGTAAATGCAATTCAAGTACAGGATATGCACAAGATACTAAGAAAATGAAAAGGTGTGAAACCAAAAATTCAAAACTAGGGAACATCACATTAAGGCCAGGGGTATATTACAGAGGAAGCTGATGCCTGATCCAAGGGCCAATCCCTGCTCTGAGTGCATCCCAGGGCAAACAGAGGAGCTGCAATAATCCAGATGTAGGAAAAGAGAAATAAATGGCTGACAGCACCATCCAGTACATGGAATTTCAGGCGTGACATCAATGCAGATGTGACTTGTGGCTGTTGTTCACATACAGCCTGTATCGAAGGGTAGGAAGCAATACCTGCAGGTTCACCTGGGCTTTGTTCCATTCCATTCATTCACTCCTCCCCTGCAGTCCTGGTCACTGCACTGGGGGTCCCCCTCACCTGCTGCACACAATTTCTGCTGAGCCAGAAAAGGAGACCCCCACTGCTGGTGCTGTTGTCTGACTCAGACCCGAGTCATAGCTGAGTATGAGCCAAGTGAGCCCTCAGTGCAGGCACACACCACTGGCAGCAGCCAGCACTGCCCCTAACAGAATGCTCACTCCCATGCCAATCCGCTGGGGAAGGCCTTTTGCCAGCACTTAACAAACACCCAGGCTGGCCTTCCAGAGGTTGAAAATACAGCACATTTTCATAGTGGGAGAACAGAACAGTCACTGTCCTTAAAAACACATTTCATCCTCTACCTTAAATTTCCTCCTTTTTCAAAGACATGCAGCAAAACAATTAATTGGGAATATTTTTCTTTTCCAAAATGTCTGAGCTAAGAATCCAAGAACATGTGTAGGACTCTGTTCTGTGTAAGCTATTTCAAGGTGATTAGCTTTAGAGCTGAGTGCCACTTAAATTTGCCTAATAAGGCGAATGCTACACGTCTTTCCCATTTGTCATTAGCACGTGTTCCCCAGTCCTCCACCCAATCTGCTGAAGCAACATTATTAATAATTATTCAGTAAAAGGCACAGAATAAAGGGCAATCACTAACCTGCAGGATGAAGCCGTTCATATACATGTGTCAGTCTGAGTTTCCTCCTTGAATAGCTTTAGAGGAATACTGTGTTTGTGGTGAAACAGTATTAAAATAAACAAGTAAAATGTTGCCTCTTCTAATGGAACAGTATCAAATCCTATTCCTTACTCAGAATTTTTTTTTTTTAATCAGGGCATTAAAGTTACCAAGTTTAAGTGCAGCCTTTCCTTGTAAAGAATTTATTTTTATTTCAGAATGCTTGGAGGATACTCCAAGATACTTTGTAAAACTTTACATTAGTAGCTCTAGTGAAGACATTTATGCATTTGAGAGTTCTACAATTAAGCAGCTTCAAGTACCAATACATGGAAAATCCTTTGTGTGCTCTTTTTAAATTAGGGACTTGCTTTACACTTAGTTACTGCAAGAGGTGATCTGTATCTTACGTGCCTGGTTTAGTTGTTTACTCACCTCTACCTGGAATAATTTTGCAAATGTGGTCACTCGCTCACTCCTGAAGCATGGCATCTTATTCTCTGTTCTCAAGGAAGGTCTGGATGAGATTACTTTCTCCTCTAGAGTTGAAATGGTCCAGCTGGGCCATGCACAAGCACAAGGCATCCACCCCTTCTGACAGCGTAGACTTAAAAGTGAGTCACAGTGTAGACACAAGAACTACCAGGCTCTCATCTGACAACATTTTGATGAAAAGAGCAATTCACGTTGGTCTGAGCAGCTCTTCTGCATTTGCCACCCTTCTCTTCTAGTAAGTGCATCTTCATATGCAGTCAGCTTCAGGTGATGACTAAGAGACCAACTTTAACGTATACCCAGTCTGTGATCAGTTAATACAACTTAAATTATTCACCCTTAAGTTTTTTATGTAGCCTGGCTCATGTAACTAGATATAAGCTT
The DNA here is from genome assembly GCA_013397725.1 of Rhagologus leucostigma. Lineage (NCBI taxonomy): Eukaryota > Metazoa > Chordata > Aves > Passeriformes > Rhagologus > Rhagologus leucostigma. The sequence continues at coordinate 960,233 of VZTD01005399.1, read as the reverse complement.
TAAATTCCAAATGGACATTCTGGAATTGTAAATTCCAAATTGTACACTGGTAACAAAATCTCAAGTCCACCCAGAGGAACACACGTTAGCAACTTCTCTTGCAAACTGTGACAGCATGTTCTAGATCTTTAATTACAAAAAGTTTTAAAATTAATTCTTAATTTCAGACGTTATTTTATTCTCCATTCATCTTATTTTGTGTATTTCAGTTAAACTCCACACAGAAGGGTACAGATGATTTAAGTCTGTTTAAATCAAGTGAAATCCAAGTTGCATATGAAATCTGAAAAGTTTGTTTTAAGTTTTAATTACACATTTGGAGTAAGCTTCTGTCTTTTCTTCTTAATTCCAGTTGCTCTGTATTCTTCCCTTTGCTTCAAATATTCTGCTTTGCATTCTTCATAGAATGATGGATCAGAATAGCTACAAGACAGAAGAATACATACTGTTTTTCTCTTGGAATATGGAACAGATATTGCATGAGTACCACTCATAACTGATCTTCTTTTCACACCCAAAGAAAACTTGTCTGCCTTTAACAGTAAAATACCTTTTTTTATAAAGTACCTAAGTGTTAAAGTTATCTTTGTAAACTCGAAGTACTCTGTCATAATACTGTTCTCTCTTGAAGCATAGTCCTTTTCAAGCTTCTGCAGTGGAGCCTCCAAGAGGAAAGGCAGAAAAAGGGAAAGACATTTGGTATTTAAGTTCAGCTGAAGAATTCATTTGCAGTTACCCTCCTCAGCATGGGAAGCTGCTGGAGTTGACTTTTTTTTTAATGCACCCAAGTAACTACTGGGAATAGGTTCGAATGTATGTCTTGAACAGTAGATATATAAGTTCTTGATCATTACACTACATTCCTTTCATAATTTTTTAAAATATAACTATTCAAACACTATAAACCTTTTCTGTCAGAAGCATTTTGTTTATTTTTTTTTTTAAGGTGAAGGTACAGCCAAATAGAACTGAGTAACTCCAGCAAGTTCTGACTGCAGTTAGGCCTGAATTCTTGCCTGGCTGCACATGTTTTTTTCATCAGTTCCTAAATACTTGAGAATAACTGTCACTAGTTCATATGCATTATTTTTAATCTTAATTGCTGGTTTAAGAGAGCAGGACACACCAAAAATCAAACCAACCTCCTTTTTCCCCAGTCAAACTCAAAAAATCCCCAGCACTCACGCTGGCAAATTCAAGAATCTAACACTTCAGCCTAATGGCACTGGGGGTAAGTTAGGACTTCCAAAAGAGATGGTTCAATCCACTGTGGCATTGAGTTGACTTCTCTTATATCTAACAATTTCCCACTGCTGCAACTACTACTGTTCACAACAGCAGGACACTTTCAAGACAGACTTAATCTTAAAAAACAGAAGCAAAATGAAAACAAATTTATCCTGTTTTACTAACAGATTATGAAGGAGCTTCACTGCGCACCCCTATCCCCACATCTGTGATGTACCAGAGCAAATAAAGGGCTACAGGTCCTCTGGGCTGAAATCTGTCACTAGGTGAATCAAGAAGAGAGTCTCTGTAGCCATATATTCATATGGTAAATAAAATCTTGTCAGTTAGGGCCCTGACCAGCATGTTTTTAATAAAGCAAAGATACCATTTTCAGAAAATACATCCAAGTCCCTAATCCTGCACAACCCTTTTCAGAATACTTAACATTTCTAGATTAGCATAGGCCATGCACAAAAACCCAGCAAAAACTCATGAGGGACTTACTAGCCAACCAGACAGTCCTTCAGTGCTGTGTTCTCCTGCCGACACTTCACCACCATCAGAAGACCAGTTTCTTGACAGCATTTAGTAAATGCTGGGGGGAAAAAAAAAACAACACAAACTAAACTGAAATTAGAAAAATTACAATAGATGAAAAAACCCTATGTGTAAGAGGTATCAGACCAGATCTGATTTATTATTAATATAACCATAGTTGGCCTAGATTCTCATACTGTTTGCAAGGTCTTTGTCACTTGTTTAGCAACAACACTTTAATTGGGATTCTCCCCTCATCATGTAACACATTCACACACATACTGCTGTTGCTAATACCATTTCTGAAGTTATTCTTGCAGCAAATCCATGATTCTTGTGCCTGCTTTTCACATGCTCTACTCAGGGCTATCATCTACATTTCTGGGATCATGACCATTTTCATGATCATGTTGCATTTAAGAACAATGAAGTCGCTTAATGAAAGTGAAAGTACCTGGTCTGTTTTAAGGATTTCAAGACTTAAAACCAAGTCAGTAAGATACTAAAACAGAACAGCAAAATCATGGCTAAGGACATGGCGTTTATCTGGGAATAACTAAAATTATGCCTCATTGTTACCAACACCCTGTACAGATGTTTCACTGAATAATAACCCTAGATAAGAACTGGCTGTTATTTCTACCAGGAGATTTCAAACTGTTCTAAGAGGTCTGCTAAGAGGCAATCAGCTATATTTAGCAGATGGAAAAGAGAGAGAAAGAGAGAAAGAGAAAGCTATGTGTTCAAGATCAACCAGGAGCCAGAACAAGAATAAAGTTCCCCCCTACTGCATCCCCTTCCGGAATTCTATCCATTTCTCCTCCTCTAAGGTCTTCCTAGAAGTGATTTATTATCCAGAAAATTTAAGGCATACAGAAATTGTTATTTTCTTCCACATACTTAGCGAAATTTACAGCTAATCTGGTAACATCAAAACTTAATGGTACTACATCATACAACAGGTAAATCACATTACCTATGCTCAGTGTATATGTACATCAAGACTTAAATAGAAAGCAGAGATTTGTGCCTATAAAGGCAGCACTCCTGTCCTTTGCTCATAGCAGATGCCCACGGAAACGGGCATTAAGCAATTGTGAACCTCAGTGGAACAAAATGCACCTTCTAGGATCCTGGACATTACTGACAAGACTTTGAGAAAGTGATCCAACAGCTGCAAGCAATCCCTAGGTGAGATTAATCTGCTTGCCCACAGCTATTATGAATTAGGCTTTCGCTAAAATAATTCACAAGAAAAGGCAGTGTTTGCTGAAAGTGTTGATGACAGATTTAAGTGTCCTTATACTGACAAACTTTGCAAAGAACTGACTTCTTATCTACTTCAAACGTATTATTGATGAACACTTAAAAAACGTGCTCAAACACCGCACCCACCATTACACCCTGGCAACTCTACTACACCCTACGTGAAAACCAGATGAAAGTGTGCAGAAAATGGGTTTAAATTAACCAGTTTATTACCAGCTGGGAAGACTGTGTTTGAAGGTATCTTTTAACAACCACACCCAACTTCTAAGGCCTATGTGTTTTAAAGTCATCCAAATGCACAAGCACAACTTTAAGGAAACACCTGGACAGCTGAAGTTTACTAAGCAGTGTAAGCTCAGAACAAGGCAAATGTGGTATTAGGTTATCAGAATGTTTCTTTGGTTTTCAACGGTAAATCTGACATTTCTTCTGTTCTTTCCTGGACTGTTTATCCTGACTGTTCCTACATCAGCATCTCAGAAAAATCATACCTATTAGTACATTTCTAAAAATGACCTTTGTTTTTTTCTCGGAAAAACATCCAAAGCTTCTGAAAGCTTATGGTCTGTCTAGTGACCAATTTGATTTAGACTCTCTACAGGCACTTCTTTAAGTGCTGTGCTGAGGTTTTGGGTAGGGTTTTTTTTTTGTAGTAGTAATCATTTCTTCTGGAAGCTGTGAAGTAAAAAACCACTGAAGACAACAGGAGGTCCCTCTCACTTGTTAGCTCACCAGTCTTGATTGGTTAAAGGCGTGATGTCCCAGTGAACAAAAAAAGCCTGAACTGCAATTGCCAGCATTCCCTGGCTTCAGAAGGCCCTGCCTGTGGTACATGGCCAGGCACTGTTGCAAAGTGATAAAACTGCTTCCAGCTGTTTAGCTTTAACATTACTGATGCTTAACAGCAGAGAGGAAGAAGGAAGGTTAAAGCATATTAGGCATCCTTATATGAGCACACAAAACTTGATTACCTATCTCTTCTGTTTGGGAGGCACGTAAGGAGTGCAACACAGGTTTTGTTATAGACACTTACCAGAAACCTTCCAGGAGTCTGGAGAATGTTGTTTTATTTTTAATTGTGCTTTGTCTTGCTCACAGAGGGGCAAGTACCAATCTCTTCGTTCTCATAACCAGTGACAGAACTCAAGGAAACAGCATGAAGCTGGGTCAGGGGAGGTTTAGGTTGGCTATCAGGAAAAGATATCCACCCAGAGGGTGCTTGGGCACTAGAACAGGCTCCCCAGGGAAGCGGCCACAGCACCAAGCCTGTCTGAGTTCAGGAAGCATTTGGACAATGGTGTCAGGCACATGGTGTGATTGGGGTGTTCTGTGTACGGCCAGGAGTTGGACTTGATGAGCCTGATGGGCCCCTTCCAACTCAGCATATTCTATGATACTATGATTCATGATTCATGAACTCTTCCATGAAATGAAATGTGTCAATGTTGAGCAGCACAAAGAGTGTTTAAACTGTTGGTTTGGAGAATGATGTCAGAAATAGTGCTCAGTAGTTCCAGATATCTCAAAACAAGAATTAATCTCCATCTCTGTAATCCTGACAATCCTTACTCATTCTTTGCTCAAGCAATATCTGCATTGTAGACCAAAGTTTCAGGATGCATAGCAAGACACCACAAAAGGAGCAGACACATAGGACCTGATTACAAACCTATTGTAATTTAACACTCTAGCAGCTATGAGGGGTAATCAGAATACTAAAGAATCCAAACAAACCTTCTTCCCGATACACTGCACATTATAGAAAGAACAGAATTGATCTTTTCATAATCTTGTGTGTGATACAATCTTTATGACTTTAGCAAACGGCTTTCCATGACTTTACAAGTTCATGAGCTGATATGTTTTCTTTCTTCCTGCAAGCAGCAAGCTACCAAAACAGAACCTCAAGCAGCAGCAAAACTGGAGGTAAATTTGGGCCAGTCTGCAAATTCACTGTGAACTGTAACACAAAAGAAAGACATGTTTCAAACAAACAATAAAAGTTATCCCCAGTATTTCCAAATACAAGCTAAATAAACTCAGGAACAGAGCTCAACACAACAGAAGTGAAAATGCCTAGTTGGAAAGGGGAAAAAGGCTTGCCCTCCATAAAATCAACCCTTTGCCAAGGCTTTTCTAGGACAGCTACATATGTCCATCACTGAATGCTCTGTGCACAGACAAGGACAGATCCACTACTGCGTCAGCGAGCTGCAGGTGCCTACTAGTTACCACGGAAACTGGCTACAGACTCCCCTTTCACCTGCAGCAGTCATGGTTCATGACATCATATCTGACATAGGTTACCCCACAGGCTCCTCTTTGTGCCATAGGCGCTGTCTAAGGGGACGCACACGGAGCAAAGATCTCTTTTCGAGGCTACGGCTCAGAGAGACTTCACTGAACAGCTCGTCACTGATTTGAGGCTGGATTTCTTCTTCCTCCCTCATGAAGAAAGTTCTGCATTTCTGTTGCGAGGCAAATCCAAAATGAGTTTTGGTCACAGTTCAGAGAATTTTAAATCTCATTACATTTTGGCCATTACAGCCACATAGAGAGATTTTAACTGCTAAAGCAAGCCTGCAATTTAGTACCTTCTCTAAATCAACCAAGTACATAAGCACAAAAGGTAGCTTTGCCAAGACAGAGGTCTGCTGTCAACTGAACGAAAGCTGAACAGCCACGTCTGGATACAGAGCAATTCAGTTTTGCCAGTTCTCACCTGCTCACTACGGCATGCTGGCATGTGTAGGTGATCTGCCTATGATGGGAAGACCACATTTTCAGGGACAGACAGGAGAGCTTTTTGGCTGAGGCCAGAGATGAATGAGTCCTTCCAAGGACTGACTCTTCAGCAGGGAGCATCTCTGGCCCTGAGTAGCTCACGGAAGCTGCTTAGTTGGTCCTCCAAACAGCACCTCCAGATCTGCCCTGGATCCAAGAGCGAGATTTCACTGGGTCTCCCTACCCCAGCTTACCTACTCGGGAAAGCACGACACAGAGAACTAGGAGAAATTAGATCCTGACATATGTAAAGTCATAGAACAGGAAAAAAGAGCTTTTTAAAGCCTTCTTAATTTCTCTATAAAGCTGTACAGACATGCAATTTTTAAATAAAAATCCTATTCCAAGTCTTTCTATAATTCCCTTCAGATATAGAATTATACAAATTATGCTGGAGGTATCAAGAATTAGTTTTGAGTGCTTGACTGAGTATATTTGATGGTTGATTAAAAACTTCTTTAAGTTACAGAGCACTCTTTTTATTAAGGTTTCTTTGATAATTAGCTAGAAGGTTGACACAGTAAAGAACACTTTGTTTACAAAGATCTTTACAGTCCACACTAATCTTTGCTGGAAAAAAAAACATCTAAGAAGAATGATTTTCTTTAGTATTTTTGATTGCTTTTTCCCCAACTCTGTTTTATGACTTCACAACAAGATAATTTGGGAAGCAGATAGAAACTGAAGTGAAACTGGCTAACTGTTCACTTACCACAGAATAAAGACTGGACAAATTATTTCCCTGTCTGTCCAAGCAGTCAGACAGGCATATGCAATACACACTAAAGTATTAATTTTAAAAGATCAGATACATTACCAGAAAGCTACAACAAAGTTGGTGGGGGTCCACCAACAGACGTCCTGGTACATACAAGTCCTAATTTAAAAGAAAGGAGATAAAGAGCCAGGGTGCTACCCATTTCAACTTTAGAACATATCAGTAGGTTCAAGAAATATTTGCTCCATATGACAAAAACAAAAATCTCGTAGGATTTTGAGTCAAAGGGACAAATCGACATCTGGCATAAGACAGAGGCACAGCTCTGCTGAATAAAGATGATGATTTTCTTCCACACCATTAAACCAGACAAGGTTAAATTTAAACTGTTAATCTCAGTGTCTGCAGGACTACAAACAGTGGACAACAAAAACAAGGCATCATATTTATGATGAAAGTGTTCTTTATGTAGCCTACAACACCATCCCACCCCAAAGCAGAATTAGGCTGGTCTTTTCACTGTGCTGCATTTAAAATGAAACAGTGGAATAGGTGTGTTGGACTGCTGAAGTTTCAGTTATGTGTCTGTAAAGGAAAGACTTTATGAAAAAAACCTGTTATGTCCTGCCCCAAGCTTAAAAACAAACTGAAAGTTGTGGGGTTTTTTTTGTGATTTAATAAAGAAGAACGACCAGCATCAGATTATATTTGTAGCAGATTTTTAAAGGATTTTTTCTCTTGACTTTAAATATTTTAAAATACTAGATACTTAATTATTTCTTTCTGCAAACATCCAAGTCTCCCTATGTGCAAAACAAGAAAGAATAGAAAGTGGGACTTATCTCCAGACAAGCAGCTGCATGGAAACTGTGTTGATATAACAACACCAAGGAATCATCCTCATTATTTTCAATGTATGAACTGCTTGTAGTGTGAAGGCTATTTCTGCAAGTTCATTTTTTGCAGATGCAGATGATAAAAATACTTGGCACTTTCACATTGCCTCGTATTATGAAGTGTTGTACATTTCATATAATATTGGAACTGTAGTTTTATCAATTATAACTGCATCTATTTTGCAGATGTGCTTGTACACAAAATAAATGAAATATTCCCCATTATCAAGATAAATTGATCCTCTCAGGTCTGGCTCTCGTTTATTTAAAGACTTTACAATTTTACTACTTAAGAGAAAGTCCTACAGAGGTGTTATCTCACCATTTATATTTTCTCAACACTTATGATACTGCTATCACACTCTTAAAATAAGAAAAAAAAAAACCAGCTTGCATCATGATCCAGACCAGGCTTATTCTGGGGAAGGTTTCTCCCTCTGCACAGAGTAAAAAAGAAATAGTTTTGTCCAGTGTTTGGGTCACTCCTTGGGCTGTATCACTGAGTGGAGAAAAGATGCCCAAGTAACAATGGGGATTTGGAGGTGATGGTAGGAGGAGGAGACATGTAAACAAGGGCAAAATTTTAAAACCTTTGTTTGTAAAATGTGTACAAAAACATTAAATGATCCAAAACATTACCAGCAACATTTTTAGGGGTAGTTATTATGCTTTTAATTTTGTATTAAATCATGATTTATTAGCTTGTTACTTTGAAGATTACTCAGTATGCACAGAAGAGACTACTGCCGCATTTAATGAGCCAGAGGAAGTGGTAGCATGAACATGAAGAGATTGTTTTACATTGTAGAGTATGAGCTATTTGGTATTTCCGACACAGTACAAAAGAAAGCTTCTCTGTAGATTGATCATGGTTCAGTTAACATCACTGAATATCTAATACCTCCAACTCAATTAATTCTCACCTGATTAAGATCAGCCTGATATTCAAACTAAATCATCTCTCCAGTCAAGTAGAAATCAATATTTCTGATTTTACTTTTAAATTACAATAACAAATAAAATACATGCATTGTCAGTATGGCAGGAGTAGCTTTCCTATTCTAGCCTACTATGGCATGCATAACACAGCTGATTAAAGAATTATTCTAATTTGAGCAACAATATATATAAGACAGATTAATTTGAATAGAAGGAGATAGCATGAAATAATTAAATGCATCTTATATAGGGCAAAGACAAAATTGACATAAAATAACCTTGATTCTTTCAAGTGAACCTCTGTTATCAGATCAAATACTTTGTCTCCACAAATATTCATTTGCTATAACATAAAAATCATACACTTTCCATTTTCCTGCTCATCACCAGCGCCCTAAAATCTGCTCCATTTCAGCTTTTGTAGCTGGAGGCATCTATCTGTCCTAGGAGAGATGATCAATACATATTAGCACACAATACAGGACTAAGGAGGAGAGATTCCCAGGAATTCAGGAATTTTAAGGAAGGGGTATTCATCCTCCTGCCCAATCTTTTCCAGGACACTCTCAGCATAGAAAAGCAGCTTTATCCTAAAGTATAGAGTGCAAACAGAGGATCTCCCAGGAGACCACACCACCTCTGGCACTCCAGTATGAAATGCTGAAACATCCCTCATCTCATGACTGAGGTGAAGGAGAGAATCATCAGGAAGGCAAATAGCACGACTGTGATCTGCAGAGGAGGAATGTTTCCAAAAAAACCCTAGAAACTGTTTGTCTAAACACAATGCCTTGGGATAAAGAAGGCATCTCATCAATACCCTAGAAACAAATCTGAAGACTTTGCTTTAGGGAACATTCAGAGATGAGAAAATAACATACTGAATCAGACAAAGGGCCCACTTCTCCTGGACACCATCTTTCTCAGAAGCCAGTACTAGCTGCTTTAGAAAAATGTGTCAGAAAGTCTACATTACAGAAAAACATCTTCTCAAGGGAAGTTTCTTCCTAATCCCTATCAACTGTATGCTTGGCTTATACCTTGAAGCATAAAGTTCTCATGTGCCCTTCAAAACCCTTAGGACACCTTACATAGTGGGTCTAAACAGACAAGCATCCAAAAGAAGAGGAAGAAAGAGCAAAAAAATCCTGAAACCAAAAAGGTAAATGCTAGCCTGGATTTCTTCAACATCTATCTGCCCTGGCCCACTCAAGTCCTGCTAAACTCCCAGCTACTGCAATTGTAGCTATTTGTTTCATACAATGCGTGCTGTTTTCATTAGCAGGTTTTCAAAATCCTGCTGCAAAAATTAATTGGCCTCAAAGTATCTCTCAGCTGGATGCAGAATAGGCCAAAGCAGAAGGCAGCAAAGGCACTCTACACAGATCAAAAATGTTTGAGGGTTGGTTGGGGTTTTTTTTCAGAAGATGCTCGCTCTGTAAATGCCACCTACCTACTTAGGACCAACAGTCTCCAAAGTTTCCATGTCCTACAGACATTGATATTACAAGGATCTAGGTTTGGTCAACTGCTTACAACGGGCTTTTAAAATCAATATAGGAAATCAATGGCTTATTTAAATGTTCTGTTTCAAAAATTATAAAAAAATATATAGGGTTTTTTTAAAACCACAATACCACAGCATATCTGAAAACTCATGTAAGGCACATACGGATCATCCAACATCAGTTAATTCAAAACAGAAGTCATTGCTCAGCTGCTGATCTTTTTATTACAGAAACATTAGCAGGGTTTCTCTCGTTTTCAAACCCAACAATCATTAAAGACAGAATTTGTGGGGAAAAAAAAAGAGGATCTTAAGAAACTAGCATCAAGGAATGACGAGCAAATTCAGGAAAGCCACGAACAAAGTCCCATTCCCATGCCATGCAGAGGCTTGTGCTGGGGGAACCTCTCTCACCAGACTCACTACATGTGTTCTGCACTTCAAAATTTGCTACCATTCAGACTGAGAATTGTGGATGTTTGTAAGAGCCATAACCAGAAACCTCAAGCAACAGCAGAGAAGCACTTCTGTCTGTCCCAAGTAACCCACACTTATCCACAGCATATCGCTGGACCTTTCCTTTCCAACTTCATAATAAGCACCAAGAAACAGGGAATGAAACTGAAAAGCGAAGTTTAAGAAAGAGTTGTTTTACGGAAAACACATAAAGCAAGCTGAGGAACACAGCCAAACACAGTAATTCAAGCCAACCCAATCAGTTCAACTAACAAAACCCAGACAAATACTTAAAAGTGTTAACAAAAATATGCCAGATTAAAGTAATCAAGAGTTTAAAAAAAGAGCTCTGAAAATAATATACACATGCAGTCTCAGAATACTTTCAGGAACATTTAGTTCTGCCATTTGGAGAAGGACAGACCAGCTCTCCTCATTCTGTGTCCTGCACACATGGGATCTGACCAAAATGTCTTTCTGCAGACAAGGAGTGGAAAGACTAAAGTTAGTTTTCAGTTTGATATGAACACTCAATGCACACATGAAACTTGACTAGGAAAAGTGTTTTCCTAAGCAGTCACAGAGTCAGAAAAGATGATTTTTAAAGAATATACACCTTAAAATGTCAGGCAGTGCTTTCCTGACTACTGCTAAGTAATGAAATACTGTGGTAGACATAATTTATTAGCAAAATATATTTAGTCACTAGAATTTCAACAGAACTTGGACTTCAACAGCAAAAGGAGCTTTGGCAGAGATGATACAGAGAAATGTCTACTTGTTAGTTTTAGTGCCATAGACTTGATCTGATCTGGACCTGATCTGATCTTCCATCCTGGATGTACAGAGCTGTCAGCATTTTCTGTATACACACCTATCTATGTATGTGTGTGTGCGTTTTGCCCGAAACACACAGAAATCTAGTACAGTGTCATATTTTTGAAGTAAATTCCAGCAACTCAGCTCTGTAAGAGCTATGAGACAAGTCCTCCTGCTTCTGACTAAGCAAGACAGGCAGAGCACAGCAGTACACAGAAGAGGTTATGTCCTCAGAAGACACAGTAGCAAGGGCGTAACTATTATGTATAAGGCTTTACAATGACTACTTTGTCAGTCAAGGCAGATTTAAGTGCTCAAAGATGACAATCTGCTGGGCCATGCAGGCAGATTTTTCAAGAGAAGCAGACCTCCTTTTCTTCCTAGTGAGATTACAAAAATCTACCCCTTTAAGCAAAGTAAGCACATTGCTGTGAAACAGTTTATTTGCGTAAATCACAATTTGTCCACTAAAGAAACCTGCTTGAGGAATGTTCTTATCAAGTACAAGCATTACCTTCTCTATAAGGTTTCAGGTAAAGCAAGCCCAGCAAGCAAAGCCACTTGGCTAAACCGCACTGGTTTTAAACAACTGCTTCCTTTAAGACTGACTTGATCTAATTTTCCTCCCACCCTGCAGTAAGTATCCCTGACATCGAGCGTTACCATACCAGGCGCTGGAAGAGGCAGAACTGGAACAAATGCAAGTTCCCCCATGGCTACTGTCTGTCACTGCCTGCTTTTATATAAACAAGTGCATCCAACTTGAGCTGCGCAGAGCAGCCTCGCCACTGCTTATCCTCCCGCCTCCTTCGGGAGCCGCCGAGCCACTCAGGGACGGCTGAGAAATGAGGATAACAGATGATTTAAAGAAACAACATCGCCCTCCCTCTGTCCCATAGCGACTGACTCTTTAGCTGAACTCCAAAGTCAAAATATATCTATTTCTCAAAAAAGAAGCTTCACGGAGTGGAAGAAGTAACAGTAATGTCCTTCTACCACACGGTGGGGATAGAGCAGGGCATTTATATAACTCCTGAGGAGGCATTTGTCCAGCTATTCCACCACGACACCAGCTCTCAGTTACACCGTGCTGGGTCAGGGATTCTTCCTTTCCTCCCTGCCCTTGGTTCAATTTAATGGCCTTCCAAAACCGTGTATTTAATTCAGAGTTCCAGTACCGAAGGTTGGTGGTGGTAGCAGTAATAGTTCTCACTCCTCTGAAAGAAACAAAATATCCTCTAAGCAAAAAGGGAAACTGGTTCCAGGGTTCCAGCTGGAGGATGGGGGTGAGATGGGGCACACAGAATAGGGTCAAAATCTCAGGTCTTTTGGGATAGAATATAAAAGATTTATAGAGTTATTAAAAGAGGAAGTTACTTCACAGGTCACAGTTCATCCCCAGCCACCGTTCCAACATCTCCAAAACAGTTATCATGTACTTACCCTACTCTGCATTGTATGTTTAGTCTCTTTTTTCAAAAACGACTAGCCATATGCTGGTGTAGACGCAGGAATTCTTCACCACGGAAGAATTCCTGCTGAATGAGGTACTACTCAGTGCTAGTAAGGATGACAAAACCAAAATGCAAATTTTCCAGGAAAAAAAAAAATTCTGCTGTGCCCTTATTCTGAAGTGAACAGTGAAGAGTAACCTGACGCTTTGCAATTGTGGCCACAGTGTGATAAAACACGTAAAATCAGTTTTTCAAATGAAATTGCATCATTGACTATGGAAGCATTTAGAATTTCAGACTACCCTAGTCATTTCATGATTTTGAAGAGATGACTTTAAACCATGTGACAGGAAAGCACACTACCAAAACTTACCAATATCTGGAAATTTGGTAGTAACTGTGCAACATTTATCTCCCATCTTCTCTAAAGTGTTTTAAATAAATGACTGCAATAACCAGATACATTTCTTCAGAGCAGAAGTTATAATTTTGAAGACAGTAAAATGAAATACTGGTAGACGGGATTTACAAACAAGGCTTTGGCAAATCTATAAAGCAAAACAAAACGCACCAGAAACCAGGTATGAAAGCCCCTCAAAAAAGAGAAACTGTTTTTTCAATGTAAAGCTTAATAGGCAAATGGCATAAAAATCTGTATAAGACCATTGACTTTACTAGCACAAATCCAGGTGTAGTTCGGTGTGATGAAGCCTCGGGAACAGTGCTAGCTCTACCTTCTGAAAGTTGACTACACTGTGCTCCTCAGGTTGTATGCACAGGGACTCAGGTTTGGTAGGAGGGGATTGTTTAAGTGCATCTATTCTGCCTGCTCCAATTATCTTGTTTCTGATACAAAGACATTTTGGAGCAATACAGTGTCAACACTGTTACGAAAGACCAGCAAAAATAATCACATAAATGTGGTTTCCATATTTGGAAAAACAACTAAACTCTTATGAATTTATTTAGCAATTGTTCAAATAAGTATATTAACAGTGCATCTGCTACAAAATCACTGGCAAAGGAGATACTAAAAGTTAAGACAAGGGGATATAGATATACGTAGCTCCAGTTTAGAAGCCATTTGCCACACTTCTTCCCATGGCATGAAGATACTTCCAATGAAATATCACACGCCTATCCAAACAATCAAGAACTACTGTTTTTGTCAACTGCTTTCTAAAGGAGACAAAGTTTGTTTCTAACTGTGCCGGTTTGGCCAAAATCTAGTAATATAGCCCCTGAGAGAAAACCAGGTTGCAACCACCCTTCCCCCCACAGGGTTCGAGAAAAAAAGGAAATTTTTCCTCAAAGGAAAGTGAAAGAGATAAAAACTATTTATTTTAACAAACACACANAAAAAAAAAAAAAACAAAGTCCCAGGAAACAAAATTCAGCTCTCCGTCTCACGCCAAGAGGGGAAAAAAAACCAGCTGGCTGAAGAAAAAGCAAGCAGGGTGCTCCCTTCGTGCCTTCCGCAGTCAGACAATAACTGAGGAGTGTAATCTCTGTGTCCTTGAGAAGCTGCTTTGGAAAGTTTGTCTGGTTTTTTTTCAAGCTCAGTTTAAAGGCACAGAAAAGGCACAATATTACTTTTTGGGCATAGAGCATGATAGGGGATACACATGATAGAGTCACCCCAAGACACTAACACATTCAATCACAGGACCCATATCCAGGGCTCAACCTGGAGTGACAGAAGACCCCTGTGCATTAGTCAGTGGCAGCTGAGGACACAAGAATCTGAAGCAGCATTCAGTGGCTGGGACATAAGCAGAAACTGACTGCGGGTCCTGGTGCTGCCATTACATCCCCCTGTGACTTTTTGTCTTCTCTTTACTTAGGACTGAAAGTAAGGACCTTTCCTGGCTGGGACTTCAGTGCTATGACTGGTTGACTGTGAGTGCATTCTCCACTGGTACAATGAAATTAAAAAGAACATAATCTGGCTAAAAATCTTTCCTCCATTTTCTGGGTTTTGAACTAAATGAGTTTTACTCACTGAATGCAGATGTACACACGCCTCTACCACTACAGATCTGTCAGTATGTAGGTTTTTTCCAAAGACTTGCCTCACCTTTATTCTGAAAGAAGAAAAAACCACCCAAAAGCTAGCATATGCTGTATTATTGTAAAACCCCTAGAGGGCAACTAAGCTTCAATTTCAACCTGCATAAATATTCAGCTCCTTAACTAGTTTACAGATTATGTAAACTATTTCCTTCAACCTTGTTTTTTTTCCCCTCGTTTAAAAGAAATAAATCCTTTTCATTCTCAGATCACATTATTGCTGCCTATTTAGTGTAAGTTAATCACCACTGCCCAACCAGAGACTGAGTCCTCAACCCAAGAAAGCTCAAATGTGCGCAAAAGAGAACAATAAAGGAAACACATGCAAAGGCTTCATTTAAACAAAGACAGAAAACAAGCATATGAAAGTCTGAAATCACTTTCTTTGCATTAAAGACCTTTAACAATACATCTTGTTTATTATTCAGCTTAGTATAAATTTATTGCATGGCATCTGTTTTCTTGTACAGCAGTCTGGTTGCAAGTCTCAGATTTATGAATTGAAGTTTATACTGTTGAGATTATTTGCCTGTTTTCCCCTACGTACCAAAACTTCAGCCTTATATATTTGGTGATCAAAAAAAAAAGTGGTGAAATAGGAAACAAGATGTCAAATTAGTTATGAAAAATAGTTTCTTTTAGATTTTGGTCTTTAGCTAGAGTCCAGGACTGCTGCCAGTGGCGAAAGTAAAAAAAA